>JAVDPK010001041.1:936305-974076 GCA_034780415.1 Cichlasoma orientale | reverse complement strand
TGTGAATGGGTGAATGCAAACGTGTTGTATAAGCGCTTTGAGTGCTCCAAGAGAGTAGAAAAGCGCTATATAAGAACCAGTCCATTTAAGAACTAGTCCATTTGTCCTTTAAAGTCGAGGTCTTTCATCCTCACTGTATCGCTCTCAGCCAGCTAAAAGAACGGCAACTTTCTGTCCCACTAATGTATTTATTTATTTTATTTTTACTGAGTTACTTGCTTCTTCTAACCTTGTTTGTAATGTGACTGTTTAGTTAGTCTACAGATGAATATCTTTACTGGTAAAGATTTTAAAGGATAAAAATCTGTTACAAATGTTACAAGGATGGCAGACCCACTGAAATCCTGCCCAGACATGATATAATTAAACTGATTTTAAATGAAGGAAATCTGATGGTTGACAGTCAGAACGCCAGTCAACCCTAACAGGGGCAGACCTCTGACATCAGCTTGATGAGCCACTAATTAATACCTCCAGAAGGCGCAGCAAGACTACATATTTATGTCTTAAAAATTGGTCTTAAGTAGTAGGAACGTCTTTCATCAAGTGATTGTTAGTAAGTTTAAAGGTATTGTTATGCAAAAGATCAGCTTGCCTTCTTTTTTTTTAAAGTTGTTTGTTTAAAAGTAGTTTATTTTAAACTTACTGATCTATTTGAAATATCTGAATGCTACTTTTAAATCTGCCCACTCTTCCACTTCTCTGTAACTCGGCTGCTCTTTTTCTTCCACAGTTACTCTGATTTTTCCAGCATCCAGCGTTTTAGATGCATGGGGAAAATAGTAAATAACAACTAGCTTCTTCTTGTTTTGGCTGTGCAATGGAGCCTTCCTTTACATGGAAGATTTCACGCCTGATGGAAAGCAGAATCGCACAGTGAAACAATGCAAGTCCAGACGAAGCTTAAGCAGCAGATGGTGTCACTGATCGCTAGCTACTACATTGTACAGTAAATATTTATTTCATCTTGAGAAGTTATAGCTGAAAGGATTTCTATTGCCCCTTTAAGATCTGCAGGAACTAACGTGTCTGCACAGCTGGTGCACCAGTGCAGAAGATTCTGGCAAAGTCATGCATGGTCAACTCGAGTGAAATGGTAATAAAAAAAGTATTTGATTAGAAGAATTGTGATTGCACATAACATATTCCAAGTGTGAGACAGAAGACAGACCACTGGCTTGTTTTGACTGAGAATGATTTATCTCATCTACATGCCAAAAGCTAAAAATATGTTTCCTTGACCTCCAAAACAATATATATTATTTTATTTTTTAAATAAAAAAGCAGTCCTTCCTCAAAGGCAAAATCTCTCACAGCATGCTTCAAACCACGCCGTGCTCCTTTTAATCAATATCTTTCTCTGCTGCCTCACATTTCTACTCACTCTCCACTCCTTCACCACGATGTGTGCCTACATTTGTGAGAAGAGATATTTAGGGATAGCATTTGAGATTAAAGTGGGCCTTTTAGTCACCACAGTGACAGATGTACCGCTGTGCTACGTTAGCAAAGGCTGTAAAGGGTGTAAAGGCAATCGTGAGAGGAAGAGAAGAGAGATCGAGGAAGAAAGACAGAGAGTGAAAGTAGCCGAAGGGTTGAATCGAGCAGAGTATCATTTTTTGCTTATGAAATGATCATCTGTAGATAGAAGGAACAGAATGGCCACTAATGATCTGGAGACGGACCTCACTCTGATGTAGACCAGAACATCATATAATGAGGATGTCCCACAGACTCGGAGCGTGCCCATTTACAAAAGAAAGACAAATGATTGTGAAGAAAGAAAGGTCTGTGTCTATAAAGAGAGATCAAACTGTCTGTAGCGCTGATTGTGTTATTTATAAAATATTGACATAATGGGAAGACTGACTCAAACTGCACTGAGTTTACTTGCTTGGCTTGATTTCAGTTTCCTTGCCACTTCTTCGCCCGCCTGTGCCTTGAATTGTAAATGCTAAAATATACCAGCTTTATTTCCTTAACAGCTACAGTTACTTAGAACATTAAGACTTTAAAATAAACATACAGCCACAGTGTTAAAGGAACCTGCCTCGCACTGTGCCAGAATGGGTCTGACCTGTTATTATATCGGCACATTGGGACCTGTGGGTTGTGCGGTGGGGCTTCTGTGGACCAGCCTTGTTGAGGGGGCCTCCGTCAGATGCTCGATTGAGTTAGGAGCTACAGGGATTTGAGGCCAGATCAGTGGAAGCAAGCAAAACTTTATTTATATTGCACATTTCATTGCAGATGGAAGCACATTGATCTGCACAAAGCATGACTACAGCTGATGCAGCCATGACAGTATATAGATAATGTAAAAGTAAGTCAATAGACAGATGTAAACAAATGATTTAATATAATTATTAGGACCACAATCAACAATAAAATCAAAAAAGGCTGCAATAGAATTGAAAAAAATTCTAAACCTTATAAGGCTCAAATCACACGGGTTTAGAGAGCAGTTAGCAACCCTCTGACGACGACTGGCTGCCTGGGGAAAACATATATTCTCCAACTGGTTAGTGAGTGGATGCTGGAGGTCTCTGCCAGGTGCTAGGTAAAATTGGTCCCAAAGAGATATACAGTGCTGACCACTCTGTAGACCTGCGTGACTGGGGTCTAAGTCAAATCCATAAAGAAACTGAGAAAGAAAATTCAATAAGACAATTTTTAAATCCAACAATATGCCAGGAACAATGAAGAAAAAAAAAAAACTCAAGTAGAATTAAAGTTAGATATTGATTACGTTGAGGAGTTCTCCAGTAAAATGAATAAAGCCTGAAAATAAAAATTGATAGAACAAATATAAAATAGGTGAAATAATTAAGACTAAGAGCTAAATCACTGAAAAGCGCAACGAGAAAGGGGAGTTTTTTTATGTTAATGTTATACAGGTGTCAGGTGGCAATCATCAGAAAGACTTGTGGTGTATTTTGAGCTTTGCTGACAAAAGTTGTCTACGTTTCCACTGTATTAGACATCAGCTCTAGCAAACTGACAACTTAGTGAAAAAGAAAAGCATTTCTGAAGGCGTGTGATATTTTAATAAATAGCAGGGAAGCTTGGGTTTAGATTCTAACCGTATACTAATGAAAAGCTAGACTGCAGTCTGTTCTGTCCTCTCATATGCACTGTAAATGTGTGCTGTAATTTGATATCTGTTGCTTAGCTTAGAAATGCTTCTGCTGAGGATGTTATTGGCCCGACTTGATTATGTTCAGGCATAAATCACAACACGTGGTCAGAATGGCTCCTGTGGGGAATCATTCTTTATTGCTCTGTAACATTCAGGTTATTGTCTTCCAGCTTACGCAAAGGCGCAAAGAGTATATATACAGCACAGGATACACAGTGTTTGTTATCAGCTTCGGTGTGTTTTCCTCTCGCTCTCCACGTCCAGCCAAACAGCTCTCCGTTAACGAGCCTCAGATCAGTTGGGCCGTTTCTGCTCATTAGTTCGGCTTATTGCATTGACGAGAAAGATTAGATAATTTTCACGCAACTAGTAACAAGCGTGAGTTTACCTTACCCTGTTGTGAACAAGGCAGCAAAAAGTGTGACTTTACATCCTATTGCACACAAATGGCAACAAATGTGAGATTATCTGGACCCATTTCACACAAGCACACGTGCAAGAAAAACTTTATCTGGTCTTACTTCACACATGCAGCAACAAGAATGGGTTTACCTGGTCCCAGTACACGTAACTGGCACCAGGCACAAGTTTACCTAGTCCTAGTGCACACAAGCTGTAACAAGCACGAGTTTATCTGGTCCTATTACAACCAAGCAACTGTTTAAAGATGCATTTAGGAATTTTTGGGCCTAGACTTCTGCCTGACTGTTAGAAAAACACCGGCCCTTTTTTCTGAGTTTTACAAAAATGTAAACATAATTAAGTGGAAGTCCTGTTTGGGCCCCTCAAACTTGACATTACATCAACTTCTGTTTCAAACTGACCCGAAGTATCATTGCTGGTGATGAGAGCTGGGCCCTTCGACTAGTACTCCCCAGTTTACAGCAGGTCATGGTCAACCAAAGGGCTGTCATAGGGTTGTCACTGTGGCGTATCTCAGAACAGTCAGCAGAAATCATCTGAATTGTTTTACATGTCTGCATGTCACACAGCCAGTTGAAAAGCCAGACGTTTTTTAACCACAACACTACAATCTTAACTAATCTCCCAAGCTACTTGCCTACAAAGTGCTGATGTCTGCAGTGAAATCTCTTCTCTTGTTCTTGTCTCAGTTCATCTCTGCCTCCTGTTGTATTTCTCTCCTCTGCGTTCCTGGTTGTTTCCTTCTTTCGTCTGTCTCTCCACCTTGTTGTTCGTCTCTCCTCTGAAATCTACCCTGGGGTCATGCACTGCCAACAAGTCCTGTTGTCCCTGCAAATGACATTTAAATGTTAACATCACTGTGGGTGCCCCCAAATTCTCACACTGTACTTTGTCACTTCCCACCGTCTCTGCTGCGGCCTGCTTCTTAGGGCTGGGTTCTGCATGTAAATACATATTTTTAGTTTCTGTTAGCAAAACTTGGTGAAGGACATCAAGACAATTGTAAATGCTTCTTTTTCATCATGGCTGGATTATTGTAACGACCTTTATTATTTGACTGAAGAAAAAAATCTGAATGAATGCAGACTGTACAGAACTCAGCTGCCAGGCAGGGTCACATCGCCCCAGTTTTAACCTTTTTACACTGGTTCCCAGTATGTTTTAGACTTTAAGATTTCATAGCCTTGCTCCTATCCACATCTCTTAGTGCCATATGCACAGTTAAGTACCTTGAAATCCTCAGGCAGAGGTCAGAGGCAGCATGGTGGTGCAGTGGTTAGTACGGTTGCCTCACAGCAAGAAGGTCCTGGGTTCAAATTCACCATCTGGCCGTTCTGTGTGGAGTTCGCATACTCTTGCTTCCTCTCAAAGATCAACTGGTGATTTTAAATTGCCCTTAGATGCGAATGGTTGTCTTTCTGTGTTGGCCCTGTGACAGACTGGTGACCTGTCCAGGATGTACCTTGCTTCTCGCTCTATGGCAGCTGGGATAGGCTCCTGCCCCTCCGCGACCCTGAATTGGATAAAGGGAAGAAAATGGGTGGATTGAGGCGTAAACAGTTCCTGTAATTTCCCCTATTGATCTTCTATTTTGATATTTGGTTTAGATTTTTGTTACATGTATTTTGAAAAGTGCTGTGTAAATAAATATGTTCAGGTTAAATAAAAGATACCTGGTGTGACTGCTTCAGCGTTATTGTTACAGTGCTTTGAATACAGCAAGGCTAACCTTTCTCTCAAACCCGTTCTTTACCATTCAGTCTGTGCTCGGCACTTAATGCACAAACATGGAGTTACTCTTATCTCACCTTGTGAGATACGAATGTAATTAAATAACTGTCAACTAGAAGCACAGATGCCGGGATTTAGGCTTCTGGCAGTGTCTTTACCTGAGTTAGAATTTAATGAAATCATGCCACATCCTCAGAGGATTATCTTTTCCTCCTTCCTCTTTGTCAACACATGGTTAACAAAAAAAAACAAAACAAGGCAGCACGAGTGCTTGAATTTGAAAGAAACTGAATGATACCACATTTAGCAATGAATACTGGACTTAAACTGGTTGATTTCGAGCCGCTTGTTTGGGTGTGACTGCATTCAGCAGGATGTAAAACGCTCTTTCGCACGTATATCTGTGTGTAGAAGTGTGCTGCCTAATGTTGCATGCTTCTCGGCTCTCCTTTATGTAATCACTTAATTGATAAGTGAATTCATTTCAGAATCTGTTTCTGTTGCTCCTCATAATCAGCATCTGGGTCGAGACGGCCTGTATGCAAACAGAGCCCGAGAGTATCACTCATTTTCGCATGTCTCATATCGCAGCCATTAAATGAATCCGCCAGGGACCACAGTGCAGAGTCGAATTAACAAAGCAAACAAAAATATGTGATTCATTCCTCTGCCCTCCCCTCCACCTGCCTCTCCTCGCTCCCTCTCACCCACATCCCTTTCTTACTGTGGCACTCATTCCCCACTGCTGCCGCGCATCTTCCATAAGCCCAGAGAGGCATTGTCATGTCGTCTTCCAGTTTCTATGGTGACGAGGTGCGATCTGTCGCCAGCGAGTCTCTCGCCTCATCGTTCCTCACTTGCCCAAATGACTTTTAAGCATGTCCACTTTCTCTTAAATGACACTGTGATCCAGTGGGTTTGCGTGCTCTTTCGCTCCAACACATTTCGCTCACTCAGTCTCGCTTCGTATCAACGAGGCACATTCAAATGTACTTTCTCAGCTATAATTAGGGACAGTAATGAGCCGGTGAGGGCTGTACAAGGATTATGATGTAAGTAATAGGCTGGAACATCCATAAGATTTGGGAAAAATTTTAATTAAAAATTCTTCCGCTTAAGGAAATCATTAATCGTAACTCTTATCAACACATGAGGCTGAGCTGAGCAGGTATTTCCCTATAAATTTTCTGCTTCTTAAACAGAATGTTTCTATAGGGTAAAGCAGTGCACAAGCACACAATTTTATTCCCATTAAGAAAATGTATTAGATATATTTTTATTTCACTCAATGAAGAATAATATATATATATATATATATATATATATTTATATATATATATATATATATATTTTTTTTTTCCCCCATGGCATTTTTTTTTATTAGTTCAGAAACTCTAAACAAGACAGACAGTCTCTCTAGGATGACTTTCATATTGTAAGGTGCTAGAAAGAGTTGAAAAAAGAAGTTAAAATCCTGGCTCATTTCTCACCTCCATACAGCCGGCCAATCACAGTGTGAAGTGGGTGTGAATGCTGGATAGAGAGACAAATGATCAGAGCCATCAAAGGTGTTCCCAGAGGGGATTGCTGAAACCTTCTGAGCCATCTGGCAAGCAGCTCAGTCAGAGTGTTTCACTGGTGGGAGGACCCAAATATAGGGCACGCAGGCAGGTGGAGCCTTTAATGGATGTTGCAAAATCCACAGATGGAGAAAGACCAAAGGGCTAGAAAAACAAAGCAGGAATACAAAAAAGGGGCAGGGGAGGTACAAAGAGAAAGAAAAAAGATGATCTGAGAAGGGGAAAGATGGCTACTGTATGTACACACACACCTGGGGATGACTTTAAAGGGACACAGCAACAGGAAGTAACCAAAAATATGACACTGCAGCTTGAAGAATAACGAGGAAACGATGGTTCAGCAGTGGTTGTGCGTTGGCAGTCCGTGTGCAGCTTTGGACTCCCCATCTGCAGAGAGTGTCTGTTGTTAGACGGGAGCAGTGTCAAAAATATGTGCCACACCCGAGGCTACTCTTGCTTGTGCTGCTGTTGGTCCATCAGCCAGCCTAGGAGAGGAGCAAAGTTATAACATACATGCAGCCACTGTCTCTCTTTTTCATACAGTGTTTTTTGATCTCTGACATTGTTTTTGTTTTTTTTGCACTTCTCCCATTGTTGGTGAACTCCGCTGTTACTCCCTTTCCTGTTCCCGCCCACTTGTCAATCAGTCGACCGGCGCACAGCGTCATCCGTGTCAAAAACTGTGCAGCTGGGATTTCGGAAGACTGCACGGGAGCATGTTTACAGTGGTTGAAATCCCATCTAGGTGTGCTCTCCATAGGCAAGTAAACACAAGACAGAGACAGGGGAACACAAAAGGCCAGGGGACAAAGGAGACACTAGAAACACAAAGGGACAAATATAAGAAGGGCCACGGGGTTTTGCTCGACGAGTCCTGCATTTTGGGTCCAACCTCGCCTGCCACACAGCTCCTTGTGACAGCATGGCTGAGGTCTTAATTGTAGCGCAGAGAATTTTAAATGACAAGTTTTATTTTCCAGTTTTATATTTTAGAAAAACTGCAAATCACAGGTTTAAAATTTAAACATTGTGAAAGAAATCTGAATATGAAAAAAAAAATTCCATTTTATTTTTTACTCGACTATGTGGAACAATATTCTGATACAGCATACCTGCAAAAAAATCATAAAAAAGGAATTATATTTTGAAGTTTCCTGTTTATTTTGGTTTTCTCATTGCTTACATTTCACATACATCCTTGCACTTGATGTTTTAATTTGGTTAGTTTTACATCCAACATGCACAAAGACTTCCTTTCTCTCTAGGATCATTCCAGGCGACTACCCTTTTTCAGTGTGCCTCGTTCTCTTTTTCTGCCCATTGTAATGATGATGTATCATGTCAAAACAGGCGTCTCTTTAGCTGGAGGTATGAGCCAAACGCACACCTGCTCTCCCTTTCCCAGACCAGAAGCTGTGAAATGACTTTGGAGCATGTTACGCTGTCACACGGGCACCTGCTGCTGAACCCCAGGCAGATGCTGGCATGTAGACGTGATTGGCACCAGCACACGCATACATGTTAATACACCACCACACGAGCGCGCATACACTCACACGTGCACAAACCCGCTGACAGAACATACCACGATAAATTACACTTGCCTACACTTGCGCACTTCAATTACCGCAGACACGGCTAGTGGTCAAACACATTATGTAGTTTATTAACTAAAGGACAGATGTGCTCTTAAGGAAGGGGTAGATATGACTGCAGTGTAAATAACAGTTTTATTTATACACAGGACAGGGAAGCAGTTGGAGCGCATAACTGCTACCAATCCTCTAACAGTGCCATTATAGTAATAATAGAATAGATGACTTAGTTTTCAAAAGGATTAGACATATTTTCTTTAGAAAGGAGGATTGAAGATAGCACACAGAGATTTATATCTGAAGCGTTTTCCTCCTCCTCTTCTTCTCTTGGTAATATGTTATAATGAAAATGGGATAAAATAGACTAGAAGAGGTTGGAGAGGCACAAATTTGTCTTCAGTCCTCATTGACAAATAAAATACCTTCTATTATAATACTTTCATGATAATTGGTTAAGTTAGATAGGTGCACGCTTCTTCTCGAGAGTGTTAAGTTGTTTTTAACCAGGTACACCTGGGAACAGATCCATGGCTGAGGGTTTTTTATGTTCATGTATGCAGGTACTTTCCAGCAAAGTTGAGTGATAGTTTCTGCAGTTTTGTATTTACAAATACATGTAAAGACATTTTATTGGGGTGGAGTATAACCTCTGTTCAGTCATGACCACCACAGGCATCTGCACTAATGCACAATTGGCAGTTTGGCTCTTCTGGGACCTTCCCACCCTTCCACACCCGTATGTGCAAAGCGGGTAAAGGTAGGGAGCGCAGCAACAGCAAGATGCAGCACAGAACAGAGCAGGCATCAGATATGATATTATTTAAATCAGAACCAACATGAACGGAGGAGGTGGGTGCAAAAGAGATGCTCAGCACCTCTGGACCGGCTAAAGCAGCTTGAAAACTGGACCCTATACTATATTTTCAGCACCAGCCGATGTGGGTTAGCACAGTCGGGATTGTGGCTGAGCTCGAGCTTTGTGGTCTGCCTGAACTAATCATTTAAGGTTAAGCTTAATCTGTGGTTCAGGAAAATGCTGCATCAGAACCAGACATTTCTTCATATTCTTAAAAAAGTACTCAGACTTTCTCCACTCATGCAAAGTCTGTTGAGCTTGCATGAGTTGTTTTGTTCCCTTGATTTTTCTTACTGTTTTAACCATTATGAATAAAATTTAAAAAATGTTTTTTTGTATTGCACTTTATAGGATAGGGATAGGGGATAGGGCAGTCTTGCTTTACATACTGCAGTAGCCCCACCTACTGTAATAATGCACATGAACAAGTGCACAGCTTTGTTTGTTGGAATTCAGTTGTTTTGCATCCGCGTATTGATGCATTTTACTTTGAGAGATGCACTTCTTGTTTCTACAGCTGTGTGCTGTAAACTATAATGTGTGTAACCGTGAAACTGGTGAACAACAGAAGGTAATTTTGATGCTACACAAAAGCCCCCTGTTTGGTGCGCAGCCCTGCAGAGTAATCAGGTGTCAGCCAACAACGCTTGTAAGGAAATGAGAAAAAGGAAAATTGTGAAGTGTGAAAAATGTGCTGGAACAACACTGACACATATTGACAACGGCACAATAATAGGCTACACATCACGGCAGATTTTGAGATCTCACTTCCAGGTAGATAACGGAAGTTCATTATTCACAAGCTTCCTTTTCTCTTTCTTTATCTTTTCCATGCGATGATACAAAACTCTTACACGTGAGCACATTCAAATTTTGTGATTGAGGATGTTTTCAAACAGCCTGGCAAAGAGACTGAAACAAGCACTCACTCATGCTGGCTTTCAGCCACAGAGGGAGTTGGTAAACAGGTCCAGCTGATTGATTTCTTTCATTCTTATGATTTCCATTGCACTCATTGTGATCGCCTCTGCTTGCGCTAAATTGCAGTTTTCTGAGCAACAATATTGACGAGTATCTCTCCATGAATATTATTTTGTACAGCACTTTGTTACAGTCTGTTTTTTAAAGTGCTGTAAAAATGTAATAAAGTAAAAAAAGTAAATGAATATTCACTGGTTTTCTGGTTCCAAACCATGTTGGAGGAGAACAGTAAATACATAAATGTGCCACTCTTAATGTTCAGGTATGGATGCATTTGTCTTGATTTTTGTAATCTGCAAACTTTCAGTGTGACGCACTACATTCACAAAAGTAGTCCGATTCTTTGTGGTGATACGCCAAACGGTGTTCAGGTGCATTTTGTTGTCTTTACCTATCCGTGAGATGCGTTTACTGGACTCCACTTGAGGGAAACATAACATCATAACGTCATAACATAACATGGACATCAGGTGCTTTCAAATAGCACAGTGTTGATCTTGTTCATAAGAAGAGCTCGCCTGTTTTCGTGGCCTCAAAAGTGGAATTTTCTGGTTGGTTTAGATGTTTGCACTGCGTCTCTCGTCAGGGTTAGAGAATCAAATTTGCCAAAAATATTTAAAAGCATGTTTTCGTATTAAAATACTGTACAATTATGGCACTGTTAAAGAGATCCGAAGACTTACTGAAGTGAGCTGTAGCTCTTTCTGTGCAGCTGGACTATTAAATTAAAGTGGCCAAACATGTAGCCACCAGGCAAAAAGAATAAAGTAATGGCATAACAGATTAGAGTAAAACCTGCAAAAAATTCCTGAGACCAGAAAATTGTCCTCTTGGTTTAACTAACACGTTTTAGTTTGCTTTAGATTATGAGTGCAATAGTACACATTTACAGCTACATTGGGCGACTTTTTTTGCACACTTGAGGGCAAAGGGAACACGGCACAGTTTGCAATAGGAAAAAGGATGAGTCGTGCACTTTAGGCTGTGCAGACGCCGTGTTTTCACAGCCTGTGGAGGTTAGCATAGCATAGCATAGTCTACACTGATTCTGTAGCATTCAGAAAGCAGTTCACAAGTGGTTAGATTTGAAGCATTCATGTAAGGAGTGTGCAAAGTATACACAGCTTGTGCAGACAGCTGCATTAATTAACATAGAATGGCCACCTGTGGAGCCTTTTCACCGCAACAGCCAACGAGTGATCACATTTATGTCTTTATACCTTGATTATTGACAACAAGAAAAAAATGCAGATTTGGTGAACCCACTTTCCACAGTCACCGTGCTCCTGCCTCCTACTCTGATTTAACTGTATACTCAAGGACGGCCAGCTGTGCACTGAGCTCAGTGTACTTTGGAGTTAGTTTTTATTAATCGTCCATTCTCAATGAAATGCTGCTCTTTATCAGAAGCACACAACTCTCATATATTCCAGTCACTATCTTTTTCTCCCGTGTGTCTGCCCTCATATTGCATAAAGCCCCAACAACCAATCAAAATGATAAATGACGAGCTGTAATCTTGAATCTTAACAAAGTCTCATTCTGTAATCTTGTTATTGCAGAGATGATGGCATTCATTTTAAAGTGGACCTATTATGCTGTTTTTCAGCTTCATATTTTGATTTATTGAATCTGCTAAAAAAGCTTTGGATGATTCACAGTTCAAAAATAATCCTCATTTATCTTATACCGAGCCTGAGCTCCTCTTCCTTTAAGCCAGCTTTCTTCTCATTTGCTGCCCCATATAAACAAAAGGTTTGAACAGCAGGTAGGTGGAACTGTTTGCCCAAGATGACCATATAAGGATATCATATCTCGTGCACAGCCAAAAGTAGAAAAACTGCCAGAAACTGAGTGTTTAGAGCAATCTGGAGCCTTATACAGACGTTGAGGTGTTTCCGAAAGGTCTCCAACTCCACCATTTCGGACTGCAGCTGGTAGTTCTTGTTCTGATCTGCAGATTTGCTTTGAGCTGGAGGGCAGCTCCAGTCAGAACCTGCAGCAGGTGAACAACTGCTTCATGTGTTGCTACGCCAAACTCAGCGAGGTCCAGAGCAAAACAAGGACTACCATCATCAGCTGTAGTACACGGCCGTGGAGTTGGATTCCGTCCATAGCATGGGGTTCTCACTAAAGAAGAAGCTGATCATTGCATATTGATTTATTAATTCAATTTCTTTTTGAAATCTTTCCTGCTGTTGTACACCTGGATACATTTGCGCATTCATCCCAATGCTCCCAATACAGTCTAATTATGTGGCAAACAGTGCACTAACCTCATTATTTGAAACTCTGTGCATGCTTATTATGAGCATCCACTACTGTAATAGTATAAATGACAGATTTACTTTAATACAAGGCATATTGATGAGTGAAGCTTAACCAAAGTAAAAAATTATTTGCAATTAACGGGCTAATTTCTTTCTTTTTTAATTGGATCCTTGAGATCTATTGCGTTGTGTTTGTATTTGCAATTTATTGCTGTTTTATTTGAAAGAGCACTCAGGGGAATAAGAGGGCACGCTGAACACAGTGTCAGTGTCGTCTGTCTCTCACCGCCCTTTTGCTCCGGCTGTGCACACGATGTGTTAGTGTGGTGGCTCCACATTAAGCAGCTCAGCTCTGTGTCAAGGCTTCCTGCTTTCTCTTCAGCTCCAGTTCACCAACATAATAGCAAAACATAAAGTGGGCAGAAGGGAGGAAGGCCGGGCTTGGCAAAGGGAGACGGGATGCCGTCACTGACAAGTTGTTTTTGTGCACGTGTGGTTGATGTTCTCATGTGCTTATGATCATGTGTTTATGTGTGCATCATTTTCCATGGCAGATCCCTCCTTGTTTTTATGAGATGAAACACTCACAGCTATCTGGAGATGATTTCGTTAATGCGGCGCTGTTGCTGGTGAAGAAATGAAAAAGCCATGAAGGGTCTTAAGTCCAACTGATGCATCTGTAAAGAACAAAATGTAACCACAATCATAATACACAGACAAAAAGGTTATCCAGGTGCAAAAGAGGATCTTTGTACATATAAAAAATGACCAACATTTAAAATATAACCTGGGATGTTTGAGTCACAGGACCAATATTAATGTTTTCGTTAGCTTAAATAACTTCCTTTCACATTTCGTTTATGTAAATGTGTCACATGACATTTCACAGGAGTCTGTGCAGTTCTGTGAAAAGTGTGCAGCTCTATAAAAGCAGAGGTTTTGGTGGTTTGCTGGTCTGGAGCATTCAGATGTGTGTGTGTGTGTGTGTGTGTGTGTGTGTGTGTGTGTGTGTGTGTGTGTGTGTGTGTGTTAACACAATGTGACAGTCTTCCCAGGAGTTGATTTCCCACTAAATTCACCCCGAGGTCAGACCATACAGTGGTCAGAGAAATTGCAAAAAAAAACCCTGGACCTACATCCCAGACTCTACTGGCTTCAGTTAGCAAGTTTAATGTCAAAGTTCATGACTGTATAATTAGAAAAAGACTGAACAAGTATGGCTTGTTCTGAAGGCTTGCCGGGAGAAAACCTTTTCTCTATAAAAGGAACATGGCAGCACAGCTTAGGTTTGCAAAGTTGCATCTGAATAATATTAGCACTGCACCACATTTGGTGGAAAACAAACACAACTTATCAGCACAAACACCTCAAACATGGTGATGGAGAGGTGATGATTTGGGCTGGTTTTGCAGCCATAGGACCCGGGCACCTTGAAGTCACTGAGTCAGCTGTAAGCTCCTCTGCAAACCAAAGTATTCTAGAGTCAAATGTGATGCCATCTGTCGGACAGCTAAAGCTTGGCTGAAACTGGGTCATGCAAATGGACAATGATCCCAATCACAGCAGCAAATCTACAGCAGAATGGCTGAAAAAGGTGCTGCAGTGACCCAGTCAAATTCCTGTGAAACACTGGCAGCACACTAAAGAGATCTGTGCATAAATGATTGTCCACAAACCTCAATGAAATGATGCAAAGTTGCAAAGAAGAGTGGTCCAAAATTCCGTCACAATGATTTGAGATTGATGAAGTCATACAGAAAATGATCACTCGCAGTTATTGCTGCTGAAGGTGTTTCTACAAGCTACTGAATCATCAGGTGTTACATTAGAATCAGAACTCTTGGTCTGTTGTCCCCACATCATTTTACATGTTATTAGTCATAAGAAGTTCATGGGAATATTTAAAGGAATCTCAACTGTTTGAATGTGTTGGCCTTGATATGCTACTTTGAGTTATGGTTTTCTTCTCGATTATATTATCCCGGGGTTCAGATTGAAAAACACATGTTTAGGGTCTAGAGATTAGATTTAGATTAAACTTTATTGATCCCTTGGGGAAGGTCCCGTCAGGGAAATTAGGTGAAACCAAAACAGGTGTTACTATTCTACAACATTTCTCAGACTGCAAGTGAAAGTGTAAAAAGCTACTGTATATGACAACATATAGTTACTATTATCAGTGTGTAGTACATCATTCATATTGTCAGAGCTCTTTCCAGTTAACACTCATCAGGATTCTTTCCTGATTTTGAGAAACTTGTATTTTCTGAAGGCAGTGTGTGAAAGTGTCAGTTTTAGCTCTGTTCTGTCTTCCGCTGCCTTCGTCACTGGCTGGAATTCCTGTGATTTATCTTCTCATTACGCATGAGTCGCAGGATGATTACTGCATAGTTAATAGCTCTCACTAATGGCCTTGTATAGACAAAGTGATTCATGGGTGATGGTGTTCAGAACAGAACTCACTGCACGGGTTCATTTTCAACATTGATTAGCTATTGTCTGTCTCCATATGTTTATTTAGCTGAGTGTATTTGTGCATGTAAAGGGAGATGAGGTGTTAGAATAGTAGTATGCATATATACTGCACTATTTATGCAGAGCTTCAAGTGCATTTTTTTTTAAAGATGTGCTGCAAAGGGGTCATTTACAATTATCCATGTGTGACTAGATGGGAGTGAGACCCATTTCATAACAGTGTGCCAGGCACTGCTGAAAAAGGACATCTCCTGAGTATATCTGACATGCCAGCGGCTTTGATAAAATGGTAGTATCTGACAGCCAAGGAGTGAGAATCAGCTGGTAAACTGTGGATAGCTGGGTGAACCACTTGAAGAACCTCGACCCAGGAGATTAGTTCATATCTTCAATTAGCTTTAAGCTACTGAAATATGTTGTTCATTGTTACGGAAAGGAAAGAAAGTGGTTTTGGCTCCATCTTAATGATAAGTTGATGATACATGTAAGCTCATAATTTCATCTTTTACTGACTTGACTTAAAAACACGTCACAGTGGCAACTGTTAAAATGATTTTAAGTGCGAGATTGTTTGAGGTTTCATCTTTTTCTCCTGGCAGTGAATTATAGATGTTTATTAAAATTAACACCCTGAAGGATGTGAGGCATGAAATCAGAAGTCCAAAGCACGTAAACAGATTAGAGACAGGTAGAAGAGGAACAGCATGTCTCCTTGGCGGCTCTGACCATTGCCTGTGCCGAAGGACGGCTCACTGTTTGTTCTCACTGATAGTACTGTAAATGAATGATGCAGTTAACAGATGAGCTGTTCACACAGTCACAACTAGACGGATTTAGTTAACATCAGTAAAGTAGATGCAGTGAAAGTTTTGTGCAGACCGGACGACTCGATTTGCTGGATGAGGTGTTAGTGACGCTGTAATGATGAGTGAAAATGTCTGCTGTTGCGTTTTTTTTTTTAAGGAGAGCATGTTTAACAAAACAACTAATAAACATTCTTTTACTCGTATTACTTTTATATTTGCTGCACCGACAGTTAAATTTGCGCAAAACTCAAATTTGTCAGCAGAGAGCAAATTGATTTGCATAGATTAGGTTCTCCGTCACCCATGAAATCCCCGGGTGCCTGCAGCACGGCAGATCTCGTTTAGCTTCGCTCCACTTAATTCTCTTCTCTCAGTCACATCCCAATGAGAGCGAATTCCTCCAACATCTGGAAACATGAATTTCCGAGGCTTTCTGGTGACTGTAAAGAGAGCTGATCAGTAAATGAACCTTTGAGCTGTTCATGTTCAAAAATAGGATCCCAAATGAAAACTGACTTAAATCTCCTGACTGACTCGTCGCTCGTTACAAATGCTGTCCTCATTAATAAATTTGTTATTGCCAAGCATTTGCCAAAACAAAGCGTTTAACTGTTTATTGTTTATTTGGCTCATTAGCTACTATAAAGGTAGCAAATGCGCATAAATTAAACATAAACTAAATACACCATAAACAGTTAAACACATTTGTACTATCACAGCTTTTGAGAGCCTGTATGATTAAAAAAAAGCCAAGCTTGTCATTTCATGTTGAGGAAACAATGATTAGACAGTTTCCTTCCCAAGCAATCATCCTTTAATCTATTTTGCATTAGCAAAATGTGTTTAGGTAAAAAGAATATTAAAACCTGCAGTTATGATTAGACATTATGTTCATATTTTCTTCAAACGAGATTCTTTAATTAGCTCAAGACCTCTATATGGCAACAGAAATAAAGTTAGTTAATTATGCAAGTGTAAGGTCGCAAATGCAAATATGGCATTTTAGGATTGTGAAAACTACTCTTTGGGCAAATTGTGCTGCATTTTGAGATCCTGCAGTCCTGCAGCCTACAGCCATGGTATACAACAGAGCAAACATCAAAATAAAGGCTGTTTGAGGTTGCTTGTTCAAATGCACAAGAATCTCACATGTTTATGTCATGTGCTGGGAGGGTTGAAAGGGCTGAAGATGATGAATCAAATTATTATAATCAATTAAAGTGAACTACTCCTAGGAATTCAGGATATAATTCAGTACAGAAAAACATCCCATCATCAGTTCCTTGCTAAAGGATTTGCTTACATTTTTCCAAATAAAGCTACTTAATTAACAATATGTTTCAATATATTGGGAAATACTGTAAATGTATTATATGAGATGATCAAAACCATCGTTATATCTGTTGAATATGAATCGATGCGCAGAAGGAATAGCGGTAAAGACAGCAAACCATACATAAAACATATATCTGATTATTGACTGCGTGCAGTGGCTTCCTAAGGAGGCTGTGGTGTGTGTGTGTGTGTGTGTGTGTGTGTGTGTGTGTGTGTGTGTATATATATATATAAAATAAAAGTAAGTAAGAAAGAGCACTACAGATGAGATGTTTTCATTGAGAATTATAGAGAAGGTTAGTAGGAGTTGTCTTGATGCATGCTGAATACATAGCACTGTGTTTTTGTGAATCTAAAGAAGAGAAGTGGAAGGAGTGGAAAAGAAGTGTGTGAGGCTGGTGCAGGACATGTGTGAGGACAGTGAGATAGTGGTGAGGTTTGCAGCAGGAGTGACAGGTGGGTTAAAGGTGGGAGAGGGATTATAGCAGGGGTCAGCTCTGAGCCCCTTCTTGTTTGTGATGGCGATGGACAGGTTTACAGATGGGGTCAGGAAGAAGTCTCAGTGGACTATCATGTTTGCAGACAACACTGTGATCTGTAGTGAGAGTAGGGAGCAGGTGGAAGACAGCCTGGAGAGATGGAGGTAAGCTCTGGAGAGAAGAGGAAAAAAAGTCAGAAGTGAGAGAGAGTACATGTGTGTGAATGAGAGGGAGACAGGTGGAAAGGTGAAGTAGAGGCAGTGAACGTAGATGAGTTTAAATACCTGGGGTCAACCATCCAAAGCACCTGACAGTGCACAACAGAGGTGAAGGAGAGAGTGCAGACAGGGTGGAGTGGGTGGAGACGAGTGTCAGATTGATTTGAGACTGGAGGATGGTTTGGAGATGGTGGCAGTGACAAAAAGGAGGCAGATCTGAAGATGCTTGGATTTTCATTGGGAGTGATCAGAATGCACAAGATTAGAAATGAGGCTCAGGTTGACAAACTTAGAAAGGCAAGGTGGTTTGGACATGTGCAGAGGCAGGATAGTGAATATACTGAATAAAGAATATGGAGCTGCGAGGCAGGAGGAGAAGAGGAAGACCACAGAGAAGATTCATGGAAGTGGTGAAGGAGGACCTGCAGAGGGTTGGTCTAACAGAATAAGATGCTATGGTGAGATGGAGGCAGATGATCTGCTGTGGCGGGCCCTAAAGGGTGCAGCCAAAAAAAAAAAAAGATCAGCACCTCTATATTTTGGTATTAATATCTGCAGCACGCAGCTGTTCTGCCAAAAATATTGCTAAGGTTTAATTGTTCTTCTGACTAATATTGTCATGCTTTGTTTGTGGTTAAATTGTTGCTCTCTCTACCAGCTGCGTGACTAAAGATCCACATTATTAAAAATTCATTATTTGTCTTTGAGGTGAACCTGACAGATATGAATAGAAAACATATTTGTTTTACGATGTGATGTAGTTTTTCTCTGCAGTGCTGTTGCCGTCATCTAGTGTATGTTTGCAAGGACGGAGAGTCGGGGAATCTGTTTCTGACAGATTCTGACAGTGATCCAAATTCAGCAAGTGGTGGCTGCACATTAGGGAGTTTTTCTTCCAAGAACGACAGATCTCCCCACTGATTACACCCCTGTGAATGACAGCCTGGCTGTTAGCATGTCGGCAGGCTCAGAGCTTTCTTTTCACCAGCAACACAAAAACCTGTGACAACAAGGACTTGAAAAATAAAGAGTAATATCTTCACACTGAGGTGGTTAAAATGGAAAGAGGTGTTCAAAACAGACCGATACTTGGTCAGTGATTTTACTGAGGCACATGATGATTACTGAAATGATGAAACTGCCTCTGGATCTGCAGGGGGCTGGAATGGGATGAAAAACAATAGGAATCTATTTCGTAGTGATTAAAAAATGGCAATAGAGGTAAAGTTAATGCACTTGGGTCTTCTAAATTCTTGGGTTGGCGCCACAAACACACGATATTTGCACTTCTGAGCCACAACATTAAATCTACTTGCCTTGTGACACCAAAACAACTCTGAGCCATAGATATGGGAACTCTAGAGGTGCCTGAGGTGTCTGGCGCTGGTCCTGTGGGTTACGGGTGGGCTCCTGGGTGGACCACGTGTGTTCTGGTGCATCCCACAACTGGATTGGGATCTGGGGAGTTTGGAGGCAGAATGTTGGCCCTTTGTTGTGTTTCTTGAGCCTTTCACACTAATTTTAATGCATTCAGGGAGCATTGTCTTGCTGGGAGGAGGATACTGCTGTCAGGAAGTCCATTAGCCGTTACATTCGCATTAATGACCCAAGGTTTCCCAGCACATTCTCATTCCAAGAAAAACACCTTTGTCTAAGCTGCTGCCATGCCATCAGGTTATGGCAAACGTGAAGTCTGTCAGGATTATTGCTGTGAAGGGGCATATATTCTCCCAACCATTATCATTTCCCTCAGCCTAACCAAGCACCGTATTAGTCCCTAAGTAGCAAATGAAAGCAAAACTAGAAAGTGAGTGAAAACAAAGCAAGCCATCAAGTATGAAAAAAAGTGCAAAACAAAGTGTGAAACACAGAGGTCCAAATGGGGTGTAAAACACAGTCTACAATGACCAACCTGTGCCAACGCCGCCGGCTCAAATTCCTTATGTGGACTTCGCAGGTCTCCAAACTGAAACTGTTATGTGTTGGCAGCCAGCATTCCCAAGGTAGGCGTGTCAAGGACTGCTTGCAAATGATGTCTCTTGGACACGCTTGGTTTCCCAGCATTGGATTATAATTATTCTCGTTGGGTTTAATGTTCTCGCTGATCGCTGCATGCTGATATACAATAGATACTCTGAGAACTTGAGGAATAAATTAAACCGTTCAGAAAAGTTTTGTCTCTGTCTAGCGTTGCAGTTTGAAGCAATGAGAAAATATTTACGGCTCATTTCTTACAGACCTCCCTCTGCCTGCAATAAACAAATTCTGTCTAATATTTCAGGCAATATATTTACTGTCTGGCTTATATTAATCTTTCTAGTTATTAATGTTCCTTTATTTCTTTGTGTCTGTTGTTCTCCGCTCTGTGTTGTTCTTTATTAACTTCTTGGTAAGCGCTTTGAAAACCCCCCATAAAGATGAAACCATTCCTATTCTGTTTAAAATGTGCTGCACTTACATCCCGCACAAACAGAGTTTTTTATACTGTGTTTTATATGATACGTTCCATTACCCTCCAGGCTTCAATCGGAAAGATATACTTTGAGTCGAGACATATACAGTAACTGTGGACCCATGCATTGAATGCTTGCCACAACGTCATGTCCATGCAGCTTTCCAGAAATGAATCCTCTCCAACTCTAGTTGACAGATACATAAATCACAAACATAAATCTCAGCACATCTTGTCAGAATGTTTTCCTTGTGGGAAACATCCTCTAACAACAGCTATCTTACTGGAAAATACTGACTTTACTCAGTGGAAAGATTACATAAGCAGTGCACTCCTGTTAAACTTGTACCGTGCACTGCCCATTCTGGAGACACATTGTCCCCTAAAAGCATCACATAAATGCAATCATAAAATTACACGTAGATGTTTTAAACAGAACAGCTGTAAGGATATTCTCTCTGAGTGCTTGTATATATCTTCAAAATCTGGCTGGAGATTGGGCACATTATGGGTTGCAGCTCTTCAAACGTGAGTGAGTGAGTGAAGTCATTTGTCACAGGAAACAAAAAACAAAAAAGTAAATAAAATTGATTAAAAACTTAAATCAACATAGCGTCGGACTTGTGAAACTATCGTTTATATTCCAGCCACATTAGGGAAAACAGTGGTTGTAAACCGTAGCATGAACGAAATCATTGTGAACTTCCAATCTTGTTGCCTTGGAAATGGTTGCTGAAATATAGCGACCAGGTCTGCAAACACTTGCAGTCAGTTCCTGTCTTCAAAGCAACTTTAAAGTTCAGAATTTCCTTTAAAAATAGTGACGCAGGTGCTGCAGGTCAGCAATTTAACTGCAAAATGACACTGGTGATTGACAGCCTTGCTTTTATATAGGAATTTAACCAGAACACAACCAGTTGGCAGCCAGTGTTTTTACTCTGACTGAGCCAACGGATAAACCATTTTTTTTCTGGTTCTTGTTTTTTAAAAATCCCTTTAAAGTCTTATTTGAGGGTTAAGACTTGGCTTTAGGGTCAAAGTTATAATTAGATTCAACCTAGACTAAGACTTTGTATGGTTAAAATTAGGGTTAAGAGCTTTAGGAATGAATTAATATAAATAAATGCCCCAGCACATGTCATCACAAAGTTAGCCAAACAGTCATGTCTATGTGGGCTCCTCCCCTTACACACAGAGTGGAGCAGGCAACAGTCACCATAGAGGAAACACAGGTAACAGATATCAACTTTTACCCAAAATATGAGAAGTGCTCTTCCAAACTACTTCAAATGTTACTCAACACTGAACTTACCGAGGTCACCAGCAACACGCCGGCCATGTTTATGCAGATGTAGATGAAGAACAGACGGTTCGACAGACGGTGATTTCTTCAGCATGCATTTGATTTTAACACCACTCTGGGTCCGTGATGCTAACTTTGTGTTAGCATGCTTGCTTTGCAAATGCTCAGAAAGAGTTGATGTTCTTTTAACAGTAGTGAATAGTTGCAGGTCTGGGTGCAGTTTCCATTGACTTTGCTGAATGCCAGATTTTAAAACAGTACAACTTCACCACACATACACCTGGGTCTTTTTTCCCTTTTTTGCACGTTTGACATGCTCACACTCGTTTTTGCCTTGTGGCCACATCTGTTTCCTGTTTGGATCTGATATGTGATGATGTGTTATCAGATTGGAGGTGCTTTTTTTTGAACACCTGGAGTCTGTTTTCACTTTTGCAAACACACTCTGATCCCTTTAAACAGATATAAAAGTAAAGAGGGACTAAAGCTGTGTCCCATTCCCATACTAATACTACTGTACACGGGCCAGTATGTATTCAAATGTGAATCAAGCTGCATACATAGAAAATTGGTTTTCAAGATGTGTTTAACACATTTTTGTTTATTTTCAGTGATCTTTTATTGAAGATGGAAATCTCCTTAGCTTTAACTTTATAGAGAGTTTTAGCACATTTGTCTGATATGTAACTTTATTCTTTTGGTGCTCTCATTGCATTGTTTTAAGCAGACACAGCTTGTAACTATTTGCTGAACATTGTGGGGCATTTAACAGCTTAAGTGGCAGATATTTCCCTCAGGACTTGGTAGAGATGAATAATAGGCTAGTGTTCCTCTGTAACTGCTGAATGTGTAAAAAATCAGCGATCTGCCCACACATATGGACATACCAACATGAAATAAAATGTTATGTTTTTCAGCTACCAATCTGTCATTTCATGTCTGAAATTGTCCTGAGGAGTTTTCTGTTTATATACAGCACTGAAACATTACAGCATTGAAGATTTTAAAATGTGTTGAACGCTTTTCTGCTCATAAAACGCTTCCTTTTAAAACGAATTATTTGTACTATAATTTATTTGCTGGTCATTGTAGTCTTCCACCTCTCTTGCTGTAAAATATAAAAGCATATAAAAGATAGACATAATTTCCAGACCTGAAAAGCTAAGCCAAATGCAGAAATGGCTTATACCTACATGTCATAGGCCTTTGATATAAATAGGTGTATATAACTAAATTTTGTAATTTACAATTTATATTTGTATTCTAAGTTATAAAACTTGTTAAACATGTTTGTGGTTTTCACACTAAAAAATTTAACTTTTTCTACTCCGATTTTATGTTTTGTTTTTTGGTTATTTTTGTGTGTGATTTTAGGTCTACTGTCTTAATACGGTATGTCAAAATGAGGAAAAAAAAGTCTACAGTCACATGTGAGATTGTGCTGAAAATAAAAAAATAACAAGGCCAGACAAAACAGTTTTAAGTTGAAATATAAATGTAAAAACAATTACGCCCTAGACCCCACAGGCCTTCAAGGTGGCAGCAATTAAAACATTACTTAAAAAACCATCACTTGACTCGGCTGTCTTAGCTAATTATAGGCCAATCTCCAACCGGGACTGTCACCTGTCTCAGAATGATGCTGAAAAACTAGTTAGTGCATTTATTGTTTCTAGGCAGGACAACTGTAATTCATTATTATAAGGTTGCCATAAAAGCTCCCTAGAAAGCCTTCAGTTGATTCTGCAGCAAGAGTACTGACAGGGACTAGAAAGTGAGACAAACGCATATTTCTCCCACATTGATTTATATTCATTGGCTCCCTGTTAAACCCAGAACTGAATTTAAAAACTTCATCTCACATACAAGGTGTACCCATCTTCTGATGGCTTCTTCCAGCAGGATAACACACCGTGTCACAAAGCTCAGACTATCTCAAACTGTTTTTTTTAAACATGACACTGAGTTCACTGTACTCAAATGACAGTCACCAGATCTCAATCTAGCAGAGCACCTTTGGGATGAGGTGGAACAGGAGATTCTCATCATGGAAGCGCAACTGACCAATTGAGTGATGCTAGCTTGTCAATATAGACCAAAATCTCTGAGGAATATTTCCAGCACCTTGCTGAATCCATACCTTAAAGAATTAAGGCCGTTCGGAATGCAAAAGGGGGTCCGAACCGATACTAGTACGGTGTAACTAATAAAGTGGCTGGTGAGTGTGTACAGTCTATGCTGCAGTACCAAAATCTATAATTTGGTGCAAGAGGATTAAAACATTGGTTAATAGTGCTACTACTGGTCAAAATGCTTCATACCTTTCATTTAATTACCAAAGCAATTCGTACCCTAGCAACTTTACAACATTGGTTAACTGACCTACTGGCTCTGATCTACACGGGACAATTTGGATTTGCTCTGCTGCTACTTTTCTGGATGACACCTACAGTACCAGTTCTTACTATCACTCAGCCTCTAAATGAAATCTTTATGATTCCACTTAGTGAAATGACTTGGCTACTCAGTCTAATAGGTTCGTGTAGGACCCGAGCATGTCTTTGTGTCAAAATGTGTAATAACTTCGCTGGATCAAAGCTGACTCTCTATCACTGAAGAATCATTTGTGATTTTTTTTTTTCTGGCAGACAGTGAACCGGGAGAGCGGGATATGTAAGATGTATTGTTGTGCTTTTTTTTTAACCACAGCTGCTCATCAACTGGTGGTGACTCATATTGCCGGCAGTGTTGGTGTTTTATCTCTATTTGGGTCTACGAAGGTCAGCCTCCTCTTGAATGGGTTCCCTTTTGGGTCAGCTCCCTGAAAATCTATCTGAAAACCAGCTTACATTTCTCATGACATTGCCATGTGTGTGTGTGTGTGTGTGTGTGTGTGTGTGTGCGTGTGAGAAGAGGGCCAATGGTCTGCAACGATGTGTAAATGGGTGGTATGTGTCAAAGAAAAATCAAAATAAATGCGAGAAAGCAAAAAGAACATTGTATTGTAGATGGATGCTTTCTAATGCTGTTTTCTATGATCATTCATTATCAGGTAGGGTTCTGGTCAGGTGGGCATCAAGCACAGGCAGAAACTGTCTGAGGGGCATTGAAAAAAATTAAAAATAGGCTAGGAGAGACACATAGCTGAGCCAAAGGGACTCCCAAACCTCAATCAATGTGCAAACCACTGCAACAGCCCTTCTCTGCCTTCTTCCATTTACCTTCATTTTCTCTGTTTCTGTCACTTCAAGCACCTACAGTACACTGTGTGAGAAAAAACACGAGTCTCAGTTATGATTTCACTTTAAGTTTTCTCAGCGTGACACCGGGGAGCAAGCTGTATTTTATGTTTTGACAACGCAGGCTTCATTAATGGGGTTAATTAACTTGCAGCTGCAGGAGGAAAAGAAACGCAGGTGAGGAGGTAGAGTAGTTAGGGGGGGTTAAAGGGGAGGCACTTTCACTTTTGCTCTGGAGTTTATGCTTACTGAGGCAGGACTGCAAGCTTTGGCTCAAAAACACCTGTCACACCTCCACCTGAGGCGTATCAGGTAAACTGAACACACCTTCACTGCAGGGCCTTGTAAACCTACTGCTATTTTTAAAATCCACACTTGTGTGTTTGGTTTACTCTTGATCAGAGAATTTAAAACATAAATAGCAAAAAACCGATGGATTTATTCTCTTGTTGTAGCGTTAGCTGTAGCTAGCATAATCAACAGCAGACTAGTGATGTGTGAAATGATTGTGGTGACACTATGCTGTGTAAATTGTGTAGTTTTCTAGTATCTTAGTCTTCCAGTGTTACCATGCCCACGTATGACATACAGTCCCAGTAAAAAGGAAGTGCACCCTCTTTAAATTCTTAGATTTTACATACACGTGATAATTTAGTAGGCATTCAGTACTAAAGATGCAACTTTAGAAAAAAATAGATGAAACTGATAACATTTTATGTTATATGTAATTTTTTTTGCAGTTACATAAGATTTATAGAAGGAGCGTTAGACTTGAGCCCATCCTGTGGTCAGAATTTACATTCTAGCCTGAGGCTTTAAACTATAGTTTTCTATGCTAGTGCATTGCCTTTATTTATTCATGAGTGTAATAAGAAGGAAGCCTGCCTGTGTGTATGTATGCGTGCATGTTTGTGCACGCATGCAGCGTTAATTTAGAACCACAGCAACCTTGTTTGATGGCGAATGGCTCTGACAGCCGCGATGAGTTCATGAGTACCCCCTTCTGTCCTCGTGTGCATTGTGGGAAATGCTTGCTCTCCTGACTGTCATAGCTGTCCACTCGCATCGTATAACGTCATGGCGATATGGCCGACCACACACATGCACGCAGACATTTTCTGTTCACAAACAGGATGTGACACTCTGAAGGCCGATTCGTGATTGGTGGCTCATTTCCTATTAGATGAGATGGTGGAAACAAGGTCTAACTGGCAAGAAATGGCCTGTGTCTAATGAGGAGGTTAATTTTCTGCATCATGTGTTGGGTCATGTGCCTACACATCCATGCACCCTTGTAATGAAATAGACCAGATATATGAGAGACACTTTTTATACATGTCATGTCACAGTGCTGCAGACATATAATATTGCCATCCAATTCGTTGAATTCAGGTGTTCCAGTCACTTCCACAGACACAGGTGTATAAATCAAGCACCTAGGCATGCAGACTGCTTCTACAAGCATTAGTGAAAGAATGGGTCGCTCTCAGGAGCTCGGTGAATTCCAGCGTGGTACCGTGATAGGACGCAACAAGTCCAGTCATCACATTTCCTCACTACTAAATATTCCACAGTCACCTGTTAGTGGGATTATAACAAAGTGGAAGTGATTTGGTAGGCCATAGTGCGCAGAGGTTGCCACCCTTCTGCAAAGTCAGTCACTACAGACCTCCAAACTTCATGTGGCCTTCAGATTAGCTCAAGAACGGTCTACCTGTTTGCTTTGGCAGATTTTTACACAGGATGTCCTTCCTAATGCAATCCTCAGGGGATTTGTGTCTCGTCCTTTGATCACACTGTGACTGAAGTGTAAACCACTATACTATAGAGGTACTTAATCTTCCTGAAATGAATTTAAAATGGCCTTTTATGAACTTCAGTTTTCCACTTTCCAAATACCTTAAAAAAAAACATACCCCACAACATTTTTAAATGAAATTCAACATGACAAGGCAAGTGCAATTCATCTAAATTTATCGTCTTATTTATGTTCTTATTCTGAAAATAAAATAAGCCAGTCAAAACAATTACTGTGTCGCATTCCCTTAGCAACGGTGCTCTCGTTTTGTCTGTTGTTGTAAATCAAGCACTCTCATTTCCTTTACTTTTCATCCCCTCTCTAAAATCCGCAGCAGGGCGAGGCGGGCTAATTTCAGCTTAACCCAAGACGACCAAAAAAGAGAGAGTTTGGTCATCAGCAAAGGTGAAACCAATTCACCTGATTGGGTTCCAGCAAGGAATAAATGATCTGATTTTATCAGGTTATCTCGTTAAATAATGGGCATCTTAATACTGGCCAAAATAATAAAAGTAATAGAGCTTTTACAGAAACCTTCACTTAAAATTTAACAGATGCAGACAGATGTTTGCATCTGTTGGAAAACAGACATTGATTTAACATTTTTCAGACTGGGAAAGCAAACGGTAGAGTGCTGCTTGCTGCACTTTGTTTATTATACCAGTGTCTCCTAAACGTAATGAAGAGGTCCCGATGATGCATGCTGGCATGAGAAATTAAATTTAAGATTAATGGCCTTGAATGGTCCTGCTCCAGAGTATATCAGTGGACTAGTATTGCCTTAGATATGTGCTAGACCACCCTGGTCCTCTAAATGGCTGTTATACTTCATGCAAGACTTGGAACACAAGGGGCCTGTGAGTTTGCTGTCCTGGCTCCCATCCTGTGGACCAGTCAGGTCAGCAAACCAGCAGCCACAGGTATGCTGTTTACTGTCTTAATGTTTATTAGTGTATGTGAGTATCTCAAGTACAGTTACAGTTTTTCCTGAACAATTAGAAAAGAATGACTTCTTCCATGCCCCCAGGTAGTTATTTAGAAGCCCCTGACTAAGTGAATTTGGAGAGAGTCACAGCTTTAAATTTAATGGTCACTAGAAGATAAAAACTGCCTTTATTGATTTACCAATCAAATTCAATAAAAACTGCTTGAAATATTGCCCAAAAATAAAGTTTAAAAAGCCTTTTTAATCCTCCCACCCGATATGAAGAGGGAGGATGTTGTTGTCCATCCGTCTGTTCGTGAGGTTTTACCTTTCCGGTCTATAGAATGCTGCTGAAGGCTTTTGTGTTATAGTTTCATTAATGGCAGGAGGATACCCCCCATCAGTGATGGGTCTTGTTTTCTCTGCCGTGCATGTGCAAAGCGACGGCTCATTGCAGACGGCCAACCCTATCGACATCTGTGACTCCTCCCACGAGAGCCCTGAATAATCGCCACATTCATTCCCATCATGGATATAGTAAGCCGAGAAAAAGTACACTCATGTACGAGAGATATCTCTGCCACCACATAGCTGAAACCATTGTGAGTCTCTACTGCAAATGTTCAGTATTGAAAGCTTTAAAGGCCGTATGTGGAGGCCACATGAAGTGCCCACAGTGGGAGCACTGCGGGAAAGATTAATGTGTTAACCCAGGAGAATACAGCCACACGCTGACAAGCAGGCAGCGCACTGAAAGACTCGCTGTTTGCTTCTTGTGAGGCAGAGAAGCAAGCAGTGAGACAGGCGGCGAGGCAGACAGTCTGTGACCAGCTGGTAATGCTCACACAGACAGGCAGCAGTTATTCATTCAGGTTGTCAGCACCGTGTTCTTTTGTCTGTCCACAGAGACTTCTGTCTCCTCTTACCCGTATGTGCGAAAAACTCAATCACAGCCCCTGGCCGCCAGCTGGGCAGGGTCGCAGTAATTAAACTACATCAGTCAGCCTCGCAGGAATCTGCTTTTCTCTGTTTTTTTCCACTTCTTTTTCTCGACTCCATCCTTCTAAGTCCTCCTCTGTTTTTTGCATCTTTCCTTAAAGGAATAACTACGCGTTTTTAAATGTAAATTTGCATCTGTTATTAAAAATGTGCCTATCAACACTTGTGAATCTAAAAAAGTGTTTTATACATGTTCTTGCACAATATAAACAAATATGGTAGCATATGTTAATGATTGAACTTCAGAGGTGTTTTAGATGTGTTAGCAGGAGTAATGTACTTACATGAGAATGTACAAAGATCATCGGAAGCTTGTCAAACCAACAACTTCATCTGTTTGATGACAGTAATTCTAATCATTTTAGCTCTAATGGTAGTTTATTATTTATTTATTCTGAAGTTTATTCTTATTATCTGGCATTTTTGAGCCTCCATAATTTCACAAGTACAAGAGATACAAGACACATATATTTGTATCCACTTATCCAGTTCAGGGTCACAGAAAGACTGCCTGGAATGCATGTACACATTTACAGCTATGGCCAATTTGGAAACACCAGTTAACCAAAGGCATCAGTCAGAAAGATCTACAGACCGGTTGGTGACTGGCTAGCAACCTTCGGATGCTATGTTTCACTCTGGTAACTCCCAATGAAAATCTGAGCATCTTCACCTCTGCCACCTGCAGCTCGGCCTCCTTTTTGTCAGTGCCACTGTCTCCAGATCAAACATCATAGCAGGTCTCACTACCATCATTTGAAACCTTCCCTTTCACCCCTGCTCCACTCTCTTCTTCACCGTTCTTGTCTGTTGCTTTGGATGGTTGATCCCAGGTATTTAAACTCGTCTACCATCACCGCCTCTACTCCTTGCATTTTCACCTTTCCACCTGTCTCCCTCTCATTCACACACACACACACACACATTCTGTCTTGCTTCTACTGACATTCATTTCTCTTCTCTCCAAAGTGTCAAAATGATCAAAGTCTTTGCACTTTGAGCATGCAAAGTGAACGTATCACAGAGGGTTAAAAGGGCCAGAAAACAAATTCCATAGAATGAAATAAAAATTTTGCATGCCTTCATTAAATCTACTAAAAATTTTAGTACATAAAAAGCATCTAAATGTGTGTACGACACCGTGCAGGTGGAGGTGTCTCTTTCAAGTAGCTCAGAGGCGTCAATCTTTAAAGGCTTCACTCCTTAATCAGAAATTGCTGAAAGTAGCTGTCAGCTGCTGGAACTGAACTGAAGTAACTGATGAAACCACAGCAATGAACAACAAAAAAAAAAGGCTCAAAACCTCCACAGAGCTGCACATATAAATAGCAATTGTGTCACTCTGAGGAGCATCTTTCACATTTTATGTAGTTTTCTTGCTTAAAACGCCCATTTTTGTCTTGAGCCCCTTCACGTTTCTGTTGTTGGTTATGAAAGCCAGGCCATCCCCCTGCATGGAGGGAAGCGTAAGTCACTTCTGAAAACAGGAAATGAATCTTTATTGTGTTCATCCAAATTTATGCAGTTATGTAGAAATCTGAAAGAGGATCATGCCAATGCACAAAATATTTTGTGCATTGGCATGATCCTCTTTCTTTGTAAAATACTTTTTTTTTTTGTTTAAATTTGGCGCTTTATCAGTTTGCTCCTGCATGAAAATACTTTTGTACCTCTGTCTAACAATAGGGAGGAAAGTGGCACATCTCTGTGTAAGCGAGTGACAGACGATAGCATCACCTTCTGCATATCCTGTGCTGGTGTCTGGCGCCCGCGTGGATATATTGTGGAAATGATAAAGTTATATTAAAACTCTTCGTTGTCAGGCTGCTCCCTGCCCGACCGTCTGTCTACGCAATCGTCAGACAGATCCTTCACAAGAAATGTGCACATACATACACACACCTGTGTGTCGCAGACCAAAGTGAGGGATCGACTGTGATTAAAAAAAAAAAAAAATAGCAGAGGGTGATTCATGTTTTTATAGCTCTTTTTATTCTATCGATCTCACAGACAGTAGGAAAGATGATGCTTCCAGGTCTGAAAAATGTGCAAGTTGCGTTTTTTGTAATTCCAAACAGGGGGCGGCAACTCTGGTTGCAAAAAGACTTCCAGTTGCTTGTAAACACTTTCCTGCTTACATTAAGGACTCAGTTGCTAGTTTCTGGTCTTACTTAATTTAAAAAAGAAAGAAAAGTTTTTTTTAGTAAGTTAATTGGTGTGAGAAAGGAGGATTATCCAGGTTATCCTCATTGCTGACGAGCATGCACTCAGATCCATCCCTAACTTGTCACATCAGGGTTCAAAACACCACGACGGCGACAGCTAAAACGGTCATCTCAAGGCTAACACGAACCAAACGGTGATAACACAGAGGCTACATCCATCTTTTAGGCTATGATTTCTCCAGGTCACAGTGACTTATGCTGAATAGACAAGTTCTTGCATGTACAGATTGTGCTCAGACATGAAGTAACATTTAATCACTGGACTGCAATATGCAAAGGGTAGCACTCTCAGTATTAAATTACTGCTGCAAAAAAAGGCAAGAACGTCAACTTTAGTACTTTCTAAAAGGGTGTATTTATTTCACCAGCTGTCGGGCAGAGGGATTATTCTTGTACTTTCGAGGTGCAGCCCGCTTCTCTCCCTCTGCAAACCTAAATTGGAGGGTTGGTTGAGGAAAAGAATGGATGCATGAACATACATAATAAGCTATACAGGATTTATTTTGAAAGAGGCAATGCCACCATATATTCCAGGGTTTGCAGGATTTGCAGGGTTTCCACAAAAGTGGGGCTTTTGTCCGTGAGCAGCTCTGGAAGTTGTTGTGGAAGTTCACGTTTGGGAATCCTTGGCTTGATAGTTTCTTAGCAATTTGGTGAGTTACATGCATCTCAGTCAGTGGTGCTGCTTGCTGCAAAGGAGCATTTCAGGTTTCACGTTTGCAGTGGTCACACAACAGTGGTAGAGCTAGTGGCGGTGGTCTACATGGGTGTAGGAGTCACAGAGGGGCCTGCTGTGGAAGGTTATGAAGGACCACAAAGGAAAATATAAAGAAACTTTTGGTTTATCATTAAACACGGGGTAAACTTAGGCTGTTCTTAGATGTGCTACCAGCTGCTTGCTTGTTTCTTCATTTAAATGTTAGCCTTCTTTCCTGGCTCAGACTTGGGATTTCAATCCTCTTTTGTCACAGTTAAAAAAACCTGATCGTATCTAAGTCTAAACACTCTTCCACCTGAGCTTCTCCTTTGATGTGTGATAGTCATTATTGCAATGGGAGTTGACAAAAGATGCTACTGACTTCAGTAAAGTGCTGAAAAATGGAACTGGAACGAGTTACAAGAGAAATCTGAGCTGTTAAAGGGAGGAGAATAATTCAGTGTGTACACTGTACTGTTGTCACTACCCCCATTTATATATTGTTGCAGCTACTGAACCACATATGTAAATCATAATATTGGCAAATCTTATTATTATGTTGTTTTTTGGGGGGGCTTTTTAGGCTTTAGGTTATTTAGGGTGGCCATAGGGGTTCATCCCTGCCTGTGCAGTGCATTGCATCTTATTCTATTTATAGATATAGAATAACGTTTAAGATATTTTGAGACTTTTAATGTCATATTACAGTTCATGGGGCACAGTGGATACCAAGGGCCATTCACGTGGCTTTATGCAGACGTTGGGCCTAGGATGTAGCCCTGAGCATGAACACTGCGTGTTGGTGTGTTACAGCAGAGAGAAGCACACACAAAGACTGTGTTCATTTATTCCTTTGGAGAAGTGCATGTGCAACGTGCGCGCTGTTGTGTGGCTGTTGCTGCAGTGTGGTGTTTAGAGGCTTTTCCAACACACAGTCATCATCACTCTGTCATCTTTAAGTCTTTGTGTCATCCCTCAACTAAGATCTCCCACTTTGCACTTCCTTTGTTGTCACTTTTTTTAATTTTTTTATTTGCGATCTGAAATATGATATCATAGTATAATAAATATAAATCATAAACTGCAGATGAAAATATTACATATTATTGCTATTATGCTCTATTTGCTATTTTTTTGTCCTATAAATACTGTCACAATGGCAAACGCTCATATTAATCACGGACAAAGTTTCAAATAATGAGGCCAACATGTGTAAAAGTAAGTCCTGTGAGCCAAAAGCTCCGGCTTCTGACTGCTCTAAACACTCTGTTTCAGACACTTTTGTCTCCTCTTGGCTCTGTATGACATCAATAACATCAGCGGTTCCTAATATTGTATCTCAGACACACAGTAGAACCCCCACCAACTTGCTGTTGCAACATTCTGGTTCCAAGGGGAAGCCAGTCAGGGGAAAGTTGGCTCAAAGGGAGCGTGGCCTGAAGAGCGTGGGAGAGTCGTCTGAGGTGCTGCACCGGGACAGAGTCTGAGATAAAACAGAATCATTTTCAACCGCAAAAGCTACTCAGGTAGAATCCAGTAATGAAAACAATATGGGACTTAGTGTAAAATGGCTCTTTTAAATAAAACTATATGTTCAATAGTGTGCTAGTACAATGGAGCACATTTACCCCAGCATACTGATCGCTCCCATAATGATAACACCATAAAACACAGATGTGCTTTATTGGTTACCATGCCAACTGGTAACCAGGGAGTGATAAGTGACCTTTCTTGTTGTCTGCTTCTCTCTTTCGCTCACTCGCTTGCGTCCTGTGTGTGTGTGTGTGTGTGTGTGTGTGTGTGTGTGTGTGCGTGCTGCACACTTGTGTGAAGAAGAATTTCTTTCAGTCAGTCGTGAGTATATTCTACCTTCAACATAAAAGCTTATTGCACTCTCGAGGATTTTCAGGCTGCTTTGGGGCTCCCAGTAGTACTTAACTGACAGGCTTAAACACACACCCATTTGGGATGTTAAAAATATCAATTATATTCAAATGTGGCTGAAAATAAGTTTTTCCTGTGAACAAAGCAAAAGTGTAGGCTTCATTTCGGCGTTAAAAGGGCCACGTTGGGGTGTATCTGCCAAAGAGGCAGTCGAAGTTTTTTGCAAAAAAAGTCAATTTGCCTGCTGGAGAAAAGGATTGGGCATCATAATTTCTTTTTAGATCAATTAAATGAAGAGAAACACATTGAACAATGAAATTGAAACATAGAGATTATTTGGCTTTCCCTCACTGTTTACTTTCATTTTCACCTGCAGTTTGCACCACCACACCAACTAATTTTAACCTGGCAACATCCCCAAAATTATACATGGCTTCTGCTACTTCATGAAAGATTTGCAGTTTTTACATGTAACCATGGCCACTTCATCTCGGTGCTGGTTCTGCAATTAATAACAAGTCCGACTGATTTTCAAGTCAGTTTCCCCTCAAACCATCATTTTCTTGCCATCACCGATTTGCTAAGAAGATAACTATACAGCAGAAGTAGACGTTCCATCAAGGTGATATTGAATGACTTTTTAACCTTTCCCTGCAGACTGAGCTTGACATAATGACAGTAGGATTAATATATTATTTTTGAGCTCAAAATGTTGGAAAAACTGCTTTAACTTCCAGGAAAAACAAACAAACAAACAAACATGTATCAGCGGTTTGTAAATGTACGCCTAAGAAAGAAAGTCTTACAAAGTGGGAAATGTGAAGGAACATCTTTACTCACCTTCACTTTCCATATATGTTTTTACATTATTTCTCAGTTTCATATTCCTCCCTCTCACACTCGCGCTCCCTCTTTAGCCTACAGCGTGTGTTTTTTATGTGTCCGTTTCACTGGAGCACTTAAGTTTCTCCTTCTGTGTACAGCCTGTAATGAGGGCTGCCAGCTGTGCCTCTCTAGCAAGGACACACACACAGACACAGACACACACAAATTCACAAAGCTTTTCCACAGTATGTCTTTTGTAGGTAAAACTGTGTGTGTGTCTGTGTGAGAGTGTGTGTGTGAGAGTGAGATTTTTTTTTCAGGCTTTTCTGACTTATGTTCTTATTGCTTGTTTTTGTCCGTGTCTGTATACAGAATCTTGGCCACGGTGGGCTCGGACTTTGACCTAAGAACTCTGCGAGCGGTGAGAGTGCTGAGACCCTTGAAACTCGTGTCAGGAATCCCCAGTAAGTCCAGTATCTGAAAATATAATTGTGAAATAAGATTATTTTTAAGGATTCCCAATTTGTTCCTCTGTCTTTATTTTAGTATTTAGAAAAAAAGGGCAGATCCTTTTTAATATCTTTTCCCACCATTTTCCCATTTTTTCTTTATTTTGATATTATAATAATTTATTCCACACACATTACATTTATTCTAAATTCATTCTATTTTCTAAGCAGTAAATCTGTTTGCAAATTTAGTTTAATAAGTGAAACTAAACCAAAATGTATCAAACCTTTGTTATAAAAAAAATTATTTTATTTTTTTAGAGGATTACAAATAGATTAGATTAGATTGAGTAAACTAGTAGTAATGAAAAAAAAACAGTAGAAATACAGAAAGTCAGTAGGACCGCATAAATAATTAAAATATGTAAGGTTAAAAAAAAGAGCTAAATTTGTGTCAAACAGTTAAAATTTGTTTGCTAATGGAAACTATTTGCCAAAAGTTTGTCTAAAGAGTTCAAATTTTTAGCTAAAAGTAAACAGTTGAAAATGCATCTACTTGTATTGCTAAACTATTGAAATTATTAGCTATCGCAAGATAACAGTAAACTAATCGCAATCATGCGTGTATCCTCCAAGCAGACATGGAGCTACCAAACCGTCCACATGTGCTTCAGTCTTTCAGCACTCGTGAAGTTTTCACTTTGCCTTTTAGCTTTCAAAGTTTCAAGAAATAGGCAAATCCCTGCTTACCCCGTTCTCCTCCTCTCTCTTCTTGCCTCTCAGGTCTCCAGGTGGTGTTGAAGTCAATAATGAAAGCCATGGTTCCACTTCTCCAGATTGGTTTGCTGCTCTTCTTCGCCATTGTGATGTTTGCCATCATCGGGGTGGAGTTTTACATGGGCAAATTCCACACCACCTGCTTCAAGAACGGCACTGGTGAGAGTGACAGCTTGAGTGTGGCGTGTTTGCACGCCAGCGCTGATTATCAGCTTAGTTGCTGGGAGCATTTTTTCTTTCATCTGTGTTCATGCATTTGTTACATATGAGAACATATATTATAATGCATTATTAATGCAGGCGTACATAAATGATTATGCCGTATATGTACTCCTGCCACACGAATAGCTGCACGTTCGCAGCGCTTGCAGGCAGCATGATAAACATCAATGCAGCAAACAAACCCACAGCAGAATTTTTCAAATCCTGATATTGATCGATGGCATTTTCACAGTCGTCAGGTTGTGACTGATAGCTTTTGCGGTGGCTCAATAGAGATATTTTAGCAATCAGCCTCCCGATTCAGCTGAAACTCAGATCGTGTTAATGAGGTCGTTGCTGCCTTCGCCTTTCTCCTGCATCAGAAGTTTATTCTAGTGAGAAAAGCTTCTGCGTTGCATTTTTAAAGGTTTTATATCAGTGGATTTAATAATAAAGATGGAATTTACCAATAGAAGCTGTAGACGTTCAGAATGAGTGCAATTTTTTCCCTTTAAGACCTGCATGGTAAAGCAGTTGAAATGGAGGTATATTTAGTCTAAACTTCATTACCTTTTAAAGGAAATGATAACACTGGGAAACAATTTATTTATCAGTTAATAATTTCAGAGGAAGCTCCCTGAGGAAAATCAGTAGCTTTTATTGGGGTGCTCTATCACTCAATTCCAGTTAATTGGAAGTAAAAGTTTCCTTTTTCAAAAGTAACCACCCTTAAATTAAATGAACATTTGTAGAATTAAATTAAAGATGGGTGTACAATTCTACAAATATGGAGATTAAAGTTTCCACCAATAAATTACTTCAGTTTTCCCACTCATGAGGATTCAGTTATGCTCATTTCTAGCTTCATATTTTCATTCCTGCATTCTCGTACAGTGGCTTTCAAAATAATCCTTATTCATCTCATACTGGGCCTTGCTGCAGTGCCCCTGTGCATCCACGGGGTCGAACCCTGGAGCTGCAAAATTAAGGCAGTGTGGAAATGCCACAAACTGCAGTTCCGCTAATGGCCACTTGAGGCTTGCTCCAAATGTGGGTCAGTGCCCATGATAAAATATCCAACTTTACAGCATTAAAAATCACGTTTTCAGCATAGGAACAATAACAGAACTGGCCTCTGCCAACAGGAGCTTTTATCAGCAGGTGGCTGTGCTGTGGTGCTCACACTCAGAACTGTGTACCTAAGCTGACAATTTGACAAATTGAAACACAAATTTCTTGGCGTAGCAAGCCATGTTATTTGTCATTGTGTAATTCCTATAAAATGATTCAAAAGCACAAACAAGGTGGAGAAGTCGGGTTCAATTAGGGACAGAGATCAGGCCTGACTGGATGCTTAGTGTCAGGACTTGTTACAACCGAGGCGTGCGGAGGAGCATCTCAGAACGCACAACGCATCAAACCTTGAAGCAGACGGGCTTCAGCAGCAGAAGACCACACTGATCACATCTTTACTCTCAGCCATCTTTGCCTTTAACCCAGCCTGGAAAAGTGGAGAACAGCTGCGTGCTGCTTATTGAGCCTGGAGAAACTTGAAACAGAGTTAATAAAATGGTTGTTTATATTGTAAATTGCATGAGTGTGAGACACCATCACCTATGTTATGGCCCTTATAATGTGTGGAACTAAAAGGGAAGGAGAAAAAATGCAGCAGGCTCCCCTGTGTGTGAGTTAGCAGAGCAGCAAAACCATTTCTGATAAATTAAAGCCAGGCCACTATTACGGGGTTGTTATTATACTACAGTGTTCTAGTAATTATAGAAGGCTGGCTGGCTGAAATTACCCATTGTGTAATGCAGTGATAAAAAAAATATGAGAAGGCTTTATTTCCCCTTTGCTGGTGTCAGAGTGTGAAGGCATGACTTGAGGGTTATTGGTATGGCTATTTGTAAAATGTGTGTGTGTGTGTGTGCATATTTGTGTGTGTTTCACCCTAGAGAGAGGGTTCTTGTAACAGTGTGAGCAGTTGTGACAGCTTGCTAACGTACAGTACGCGTGCTCTTGAGTTATTTTGGTCGCACACACACACACACACACACACACACACACACACACACACACACACACACACACACACACACACACACACAC
>JAVDPK010001041.1:921498-936205 GCA_034780415.1 Cichlasoma orientale | reverse complement strand
CACACACACACACACACACACACACACACACACACACACACACACACACACACACACACACACACACACAGCAGGGTTTGAGCTGAGCAGCACTCGTAAGAGAGCTGTTGTGTTTTCTCTTTTTCCTGTGTGCGTGCACGTGTTAATGAGTGAGCCATAATGCTAGATAAAGATGAGGAGATAAAGATGAGGACCTTGTGTATCCTCGTGTTCATCATTTTGAATCTGTCCAATGTAGTAATTGTGGTTTTGGACTACGCATTTTGAAGCCTCATTATGATCATTTTTACTGGCACCACATTGGGGGGTTTTTTTTGGAGCCAGAAGTGACCATATTTGGATAAGAGTCGAGTGCGAAGTTATCAGGTAACCCTAACAAACTTTGTTATCAAGCTGCATCCAGATGCTGAAAAGGTGCGAGGCACAAACACAGGTTTCTGCTAATTAGTGCTAAATAACATTCCAGTCACCAAACTTGTAACACAAACTTCTCGGAGGTTCCGCAGGAAGTCATGTTATTTGTCATAGTATTAAAAAATAAATAAATAAAAAAAAAGCTTCAAAAGGCACTGAAACCACAAACACGGTGGAGGTGTGAATGTGAGCATGAACAGTTGTCTGTCTCTGTCACTGGCAACTTGTCCAGGACGTACCCTGCAAGGGCTCCCGTGACCCTGAATTTGATAAGCGGAAGAAAATGAATTAAAACTCTGGGGACTGACCTCAAGTGGCCACTAGAGGAACTGCAGTTTTTACGTAAAGGCTAGAGAGCTGAAAAATGAAGATCGGTTTTTCTCAAACTTCTTCTGTCATGCTCCTCTTGAAAGACTTCAGCCCACAGTCCACAATTTTCTTGTCATTAGCAATCAAAAATGATCCAAGTTTAATTTTACTTAATTAAAGGTTAGTATAATCAGCGATCTGTGGTTGTCTGTACCCCCTCTGCTTTAGATAAACAATAAAAGTATTGCTGTGAGCAAATAATACACACATAGAAAGCTTCCACTTGATAATTTCCCTCATAACATTAATTAGATTGAGTGAACATGAAAAATGATTTAATGTCTTCTTCTGCAGATGTTATTTAGAAACACAAATGTAAATAAGCATTAATATTAACGGTAATTCTGATTATCATTCCTTACAAATGTTCTAATGTAAGTGAAGAAGTATATCACATAATGGAGATCTGAGAGGGTCTCATATCACCTGTAAACACTGAGTCCAGCTGACACAGCACCTGCCAGCGGGAAGGAAAGGACACATTTCACTGGAGTGACACCGGAGGGATGTTGGCTTTACAATCTGGCTTTGCAAATCATCGTTAAAACTTGGCTCGACTTGTGATCGAGGCACTCTGGATGCACAAGGCATCTGTTATACTCAAAGTATTTATTTTTTTATTCTAATTCCCATCTGCTGACGTGTGCCAGCACACCCTTTAAGCAAACTCTCAGCAGCCTCTCATGTACCTCATACTATTATCTGTCACTTCAAGAATCCCAGAAAAGAGTTCGCGATACATCTTTTGTTAGACCACATCCACAATGGGCTGAAAAACAGAAAGTTTTCAACAAGTTTATTTTATATATATAAAATAAACTTATATAAAAGTGCAGCAGTGCATGTAAATAGTAGTAAAACTCTAAAACATGTAATCTGTACTGCTACTGCTGTTTATTTGTGGCTTGCTAAATAAGCCACAGAGGGCACCAGTGAGGCTCTAACCATGAACGTTCTGCGGTGGTGTTTTGGGCTGTATTGTTAGTGATGCGTGAATGTTTATACTGTACCGTGCTAAAGAGCAAGATAAATCCCATTTTTTCTTGCTTTTCCTGCTTTATGACTGGGAAGCGCTCAACTCGTGAGTCATGTTACTCCCAGCTCCGACATGTGACTGCCATGGCAAATGGAACGCAGCATATATGCAATTCATTCTTATCTGCCGGGATGGTTTACAGTGTGCTGGCAGTTGATGCAGCTGGAGAGATGGCGCAGGTTCAAAGAGCACAGAAATCTTGGTTTGCTTAATCAGATTCATGATAGTATGTTAATAAAATATGGATCCAAATCCTTTCCATACAAAACCCAAACAGGTTCAAGTGCACCAAAGTGCTTTATTCATTCTTTGTTTTCTGTCCGTGAAACTGTGACTTTTCATTTTGCTTCAATCTCCCATTTAGTGCACTGTGCTGCAATATTTTCTGTTTATATGCACAAGTAAAACTATTATTGGCTTGTGTTGTAGCAACGTTTAAATGCACATTTGCTTGATTAATCACCCGTCACCACTGACGCCATCATCTAAATTTCTCTAGAACTCTGACCTTGCATAACCACCATCTGAGCAAGGCCAAAAACGTAGAAAATGAAATAAAACCAGATCCTGCAAAAATTCATTACAGCCGTTTTCACTCTTTGCTTGACATAACCCGACATAGCTGGTGTTTAACCTGCCTGCTCCCTACAATAAAGTCTTTGTGGTGTGAGATTGAAGCACTGTGTGGATGGCGCAGCTCATACAGCTCACGCGCTGCCTACTGCACACTCCATCCAAGCAGCTCCTTTGCATAAACAACATGCAGTATTTCTAGTTGTCAGCCGTTAGCTGGAGCTATGGTGTCACGAGTATAGATGAGGAGCTATAAGATTTGCTGCAAGTTAAGTGCCTCAGCTGCAATCATAGCATCATTGTGTTGAAGTGTTCAGCTGAACAGTGAGCCGAGCCACAGCGCAAAGCAAAGCTTGAAATTCACGAGTCCACTGATGTACTGACCTTCACCTGAAAACCCGAGCTTTGTGCAGTGATTGAGAGAATGAGGCTGCAGCTTGACTCTGAGTTACAGTGTAAGGTTACTAGGTCAATGGTCCTCATTTGAAGAAACCAGTGGAGGGGGGGTGGAGCAGCTACAACTGACGACCCTGTGTGCTTTTCTTTGTACTGTAAGTGTTAAAGGCATGAATGATGACTGAGAGCAGATCACTGGACTTACACAAACAATATGAAATATTTTGGAAACTCTGCTTTCCCAGCTACGGTTCTGACAAACACAAAAGAGCACTATGAGGCACTGGAATAACTCTGTGCACACAAGCACAGGAACAACTCGTTTGTGTATGTGTTTTAGATAGATTTGATTTCATTTCAAAATTTAGCCAGAACCAAATTGATCTAAAATCAGAAGCTGGCCCTTCAGAATTAATTTCCTTTCTTTCTGTATCCCTCTTTTGGCCAGATGAGAGAACAGCTGACTGGCCTTGTGGTTTTCAGGAACCAGCGAGGATGTGTCCCAACGGCACCGAGTGTAAAGTGTACTGGACCGGACCCAACTATGGGATTACCAACTTTGACAACATCCTATTTGCAGTGCTTACCGTCTTCCAGTGCATTACCATGGAGGGATGGGTGGACATCCTTTACAATGTGAGTTTTTCCACATTCTTCATCAGCTTTTCCGGTTTCATCACCTCCACATTTCTCTCGCTTTTTTTCTTCTGGTGAATTGTCCATGACACATGAGCTTTAAAATAGCTGCTGCATGGTTATTCATGGGCCACAGAGGATGGCTCCTAATTATTATAATAACCGTGACAACTTGTCTAGAGCTACTGCCAGGTCAAAAATTCATCTGAACCAATGCAGATATAACAGGATATAAATAACGTTTTTTCTTGCTTGAACCGTTGTTTTAATGCTCTGCACTGAGCACAATGCTATTATACTGTAGACACTTGTGCCTTGACTTAATTTCTTAAGCATATTTATTTTTGCATTGAGATAAACCATGAAAGGTCACGAATCTCATGACTTTTCCTCTGGCGCTTTCCTCGGCACAACCTTTACAGTGTTAGCCTATCACTGGAGGTTAAGGTTAGACATGCACAATCACGCTGTTCTTAGCTTGTTTATTTGGCAGAGATTTAAACTTTCTGAAAAAAAAAAAAGGATTTATTTGAGCTTGGGCCTGTGTGATCTCTTCCCACCACCCTCACACACAGCACACATTGACACCTGGAAGCTGCCACAAAACTGAACGTTGGGGCGCATTTCAAGGATTTGTTTGCTGCTAAGAGGAACTTTGAAGCCGACTTCTAACATTCATTTTATGCTTTTTTTTTTTTAATTTCACACTGGTTCAGTCATAAATCTGCAAACCTTGGACAACCTCATCTTTGATACCACGCCTTTCCGTGTGCGTACTGTAAACCAGTGTGCACAAATGGTGAACAGGTAGAGAGGGGCCCACTTCAGTGTGTCAGAGTCAGTGTAGGGCTCTGCATGGATGTTAATGTTGCTGTGACAGCACAGTGGACAGAATACCTGTTCAGTTTTAGTGTCCCTGTACAAATGCATGAATATGAGTAAGTCTCTTGAAGTTACACTTCAACACTTCATAAAAAAGACCAGCCCCAACTTAAATGGCCATAAATGATAGGAGAGGTTAACGAAGTAGGTTTTCTACTCACTGTCAATGGTTTTTGTATCTCTGATTGGTTGTTGTAAGACAATCAACAGTAATAAGTAAGTAAGTAATGGAAAATACATGAAGATGATCTTCCATGCTGAAGAGACTGTTCAACCTGCAGACAGAGAACCAGATTGTACTCGAGTGGACTCAAAAACGTACTTAAATTAAAAGATGCAAAGCGCTGCACAATGACGTCAGGAAAAAACGTCTCAAAACGGGGAAAAGAGCCAGAGAAAGAAAACAGCAATGACCTGACAAAGACTGAGACAAAGATGAAGCATGCACAAGGAGGGAAAGATAACCAGGAGAGGGTAAACTAAATCAGGCACTAATGAGCACAGAAAACGAACAAAAACTGGACGGGGAAAGCCAGACAGAGGGAAACACGGGAGGCACATTAAAAAGGAAAACACTTAGCAAAACAAGAACTGAGGGTAACAATAAAAAACCAATAGAAAGAAAAACACTGAGGATAATAGCAATATGGATAACATGAACACCATAAAAGGCTGTGAATATAAATCTGGATGACATAGAAACAGGAATTTATCACCTCAGCGAAGAACATGGGAAAGGGGGGATCCATCGATTTTCTTCTGCTTATCCAAAGTGGGATCATCGTGCCATCAGGCTGAGCGGGATATTTCAGACGTCCCTTCTCCTCTAACGCTTTTTCAGTTCCTCCTGATCAAGAGGCACTCTCAGGTCAGACACGATACATAAACTCACCAGCGAGTTCTGGGTCTACTTCTGGGTGTCCTCCCAGTTGGGCGTGGCCACAAAGGGAGGCGACCTTCAGATGTCCAGACCCCCTCAGAGTAGTGGCACTAACGTTAGGCATCGCGGTGAAAGAAAGACGGGCTGAGGTTTTGTTTTAGGGCGTTCACAGTGGCTCCTTCTCTCTAAGGATTCTCAAAGCTCGGGCATATTTTTCTTTTATCCAGCGTACCCGTTCCATTATTCTTCTTAAAATCTTTGCTTTTATTTTGTGTTTGCTCTAAGTTTCATTGTTGTCGTGATTAACAGACAGCACAGCTGGAGCCACCAGAGCACATTAAAGGCTGAGAGGACACATGAGAAAAGAGGGAGGCTAAATGTCACGTAACATTCTGTGCTTGGACTCAAAACAGAGATTTCTTGTGTCTTAGACAACTGGGCCACTGGGTTAACCCCCTCCAGCCTTTTAAGTTTCTAGTTCCTTTCCGTTAGGCACCCAGACAGTTTTGTTATCTAAACTCCGGCACCTCTGTTTTTGTGGCACGAAGGCTTGATGGCGACTTATGAAAACGCACGATGCAAGAACTCAAAAAGAAAAGATTCCCTGAAGGAAGAGCGCTGTTCAGCCAAGCAGAATTAAGAAATAGCAGCGCGTCTGGGCCGACCCAACAATGAACGCTTCTCCAGAGCGGCTTCTCTTTTATTATTTTTACCCAATTAAAAATTGTAAACAGAAGCATCATATATGGAAGTTGTAGTATTTGAGAAAAAAACTGGTGTTAAGGGATTAAAGCTGCAGCTACACACACAGTGAAATGCCTTTAAATATAGAGGAGTTCAGCTGCACTCTGTTGTGGTTTGATTTACAGTTCAAATCTCGTCACCTCTCAGTAATCAGCTCCAACAGGGAAGTTATGATGTGTTTATGAGCAGGATTACTCGAAATTATGGACAGATTTGCATTAAAATTTCGCCAGACTTTGGGCTTGGAGCAAATTAAAAGTGATTAGCCTTTAGAGTCGCCCCAAATAATCGTGTTCTTCAAAAAATATGACAGAGATTCAGTTTAGACAGCTCTTGTTAGATATTGCCGAATTTTTGTCTCTGCTAATGTGTTTCTAGTTACGTGCAAACCTGTATTTAAAGCATGTTTCTTCTCCTGCTGCATTCTTCCTTGTTCCTCCTATAAACCCCCTCTGGGATGTTTTTATGCCTTCATTTCAAAGGCGGAGAATCTGTCTGCAAAACTGCCACAAATACTGTGACCTCACTAAATCAGAGGGAATACATAATCACCCTCTTACTGTTGGTGTGATCCTCCTTTAAATGCATATGCAACGATTAGACAGCTGCACCTTGCGAACGCTCGAACGGATGACGAAGTGCGACTCCAGCCTGGTGCAGCATGTGAATGGCTCATACAATATGCATCGGAAAAACAGAAGAGCTGTTGCCCTAATTATGGGTGATTAATGGTGAATTCATCGGTTTATTTGCTCTATAAATACAGTCAAATCCTGTTTCTTATGTTTGTGTTTTTCCTGTTTTCCTCTGTTCACCATCCCTGGCTTTCCCTGTGTTTACAACCTCCTTTCATTCCCTAAACGCATCTCCTCCCTGCCTTATTTCTTCCCCTTTTCCGTGTATTCTCCTCTCCCATGAGAGAGAGCAGTGAACTGGGAACCACTTACAGAGCCATCTTTCCTTCTTTTCTTCTTCTCGCTCTTCCTCAATTCACTTCAAACGTCTCTTGTTGCTTTTTCTGGCTCATTATCCTAAGCATTGCAGTCGCACACTGCTGTGATCCAAGAACGCCTTTCCTCTCAGTCAGAACTCTTTGCATTTTCAGCCTTTTACATTTCCTTCTGCTCAGAGCCATCCCTTTTTGATCCACCGGTTATTTTTACTCTGGCCAGTTTGTTTGGCTTTTATTGCTGTATTTCTTGCCCATGTCTCCAACAAGGGGCCAGAATGAAGATTGTGTATGCAGGGAAGACAGAATGTGCACATACATTCTTTTCATATATTTATAAAGCTGTGCCAAGCCATTTTTCTCTAAATGCCTGCCATTGTGGAATTGTTTGTATGTGCATGAGTCTGATTTGTATGATTAATAAATGTAGACACTCTCCTATTTCATCATTTGCATGCAAAAAACCACTCTTCGCACTACAAATGCGATGAAAACGGCAGCAAACAGGAACGGCAATTTAGCCCAGTGTGACACTGAGCCACTTATTGAGAAGTGGAGAAAATGAAATGTGCTGAAGAAAATGTGACAGAGGCTATCAGCTCTGTAATTTCAAATCAAAGGGACCTGACGGAGGTTAAAAAGTAGAAAATCACAATTCTGAATGTGTTCCTCCAACACTCATGCCTTTACTCATTTGTAAAACCTCAATTACCCCATTTATTATTGATTTATCTATCTATTGATTGATTGATTTGAAAAAAAAAAAAGCCTGATAAATTTTGGTACACTGTGTTCACACATTGCATATTTTACTGTGTGTATGTGCATGAAGGAAACTGTAATAATAAGCTCTTAGACAGAGGTGGTTTTGTCTTATGCTAAATTCTGCCTCCCTTTATTTTTCTCCTCCACTTTAACAGTCTCGGCTCTTTCTTCTTTCAGCTGCTCCCTTAAGGGGTCACCACAGCACATCGCCTACCTCCATCTCACCCTATCCCAGCATCCTCCTCTGTCACACCAACCCTCTACATGTCCTCCTTTACTACATCTGTGAATCTTCACCGTTCTCTAGAAACATGGTGTCTAACCAGATACTGACTCTGGATGGCATTACCTCGGCCTCCAGTAACGCTGTGAGATATCTTGGAGTCATTTTTGACCAGGATATTTCCTTCAGTGTGCATATTCAACAAACAAGTAGGACTGCTTTCTTTCATTTTGTGCAGTGTTTCTAACATTCAAAACTCCCATGATGATGATGATGATGATGATGATGATGATGATGATGATGATGGGCTCCCACGATGCACTGAGTATTTCTTTTCATTCATGTCTTTTTACTCTGTTTATACACCACTCTGCATTTAATCATTAGTTATTATTAATCTCTCATCCGGTCGTGGCAGATGACTGGCCCTCCCTGAGCCTGGTTCTGCTGCAGGTTTCTTCCTGAATTGAAATGGTCTTCCTCTTTTCCTCTTCCCTCGCAGCTCCATATTCAACACCCTTTGTCCAATACATTCACTAGCCCTCCTATGCATATGTCCAGACCATCTCAGCCTTGCCTCTCTAATTTGTTTCCAAAATGCTTAACGTGAACCGTCCCTCTGATATATTCATGTCTAATCCTGTTCATCCTGCTCACTTCCAATGAAAATCTGAGCATCTTAACTCTGCCACCTCCAGCTCAGCCTCCCGTCACTTTGTTAGAACCACCCTCTCTAAACCATACATCACAGCACGTCTCACTACCAGCTTGTAAACCTTCCCTTTCACTCTTATTGCTGTCCTTCTGCCACAAATCAGCCATGACATTCATCTCCACCCTGCCTGCACTCTCTTCTTTACTTCTCTTGTGCACTGTCCGTGCTTTGGATGGTTGAAACCAGGTATTTAAACCCAGTCACCAGTTGTGACTCGCTCTAATAAAAACACTTGGAAAAGAAAATGATAACCACGCAAAAGTTACGACTTACCATCAGGTGCTCAGTTGATATCTGTGCATTTATGTTCAGTAACTCTCTCTAAACAGGTCCACATGCTGTTCATTTATTATTTGTGTTTCTTTAGCTTGGATATTTCAGAGCTAATTGACATGTGTCGAGCCGATCATTCCGGCTGACTCAGACAGAGCTTCGACAGCTGTACAAGTTCTCATTTGTTTTATGGCTGCAACAGCTGTCACATTTACAATTCAAACAGTCACCATTTTTGAAGTTGTTTTTCTGTTGCTATATTTTTTATGAATGTAGTTATGTAGCTATACATGAATGAAGATGTTGGAACAGCATCGTCCTTGTAAGGTTTTCTCTGCCAGGACCTAGCAGGTGGAATTGCTCTCATAACAATCCATGAGAGATGCTCAGTAACCTGACCTTTAAAGAACGTGTGACACTTTTGGTGCCATTTATCCCCAACATGATGCCCAGTATAATAAAATGTTGGTTAACATTTTCCATGCAGTCTTTTTCTGTCCATATTTGGCAGTTTAATACATCCTAAACTCCTCCAAGTATTTTTATATTCTGTTGTAAAGCGAAGCAGTCGATCAGCCCCATTCTAACAGATCTGATTGTCAAAAAATCAGCTGTTATTGCAAGTGGAGTAATAAATAGTGCCGTACTCTTTGTGAAGTGCATACCTAGCTTCTGCTAAGTGTGCCAAAATGTTCTACAGCTCTGCAAAGATTCCTCCAAAACTTGTGCTGAATAAAAGAAAGTAAAGAAAGTCTAGAGAAAATCTAGAGATGGGGAGTCAAAGACACACTGAACTAATCTGGCAACTTAAAAGGGAAGGGAAAGTACTACAAAGTAATGTCCACTCAAGGTGTACTCATGTAAAGTGGGGTCAAGGGGGAATTCGGTCACAAAGAGGTCACCCATAGTTTGCATGGCAGACACGGCGCTGGTGCTGCAGTTAAAGCAAGAGCGTTATGTCGTGAGAGCTTAATCTTTTTTTACTTGTAGTGAATATATGTATTTTACTACCCAAGTGCACTCATTTCAGCAGTTACAACTTTAACTTTATAAATGTAGTTAGTTTGATGTAGTTAGTTTTAAAATAAGTTTTTCCCAAATAAAAGTTATGTGGAATTCATTTTAGTGAACTCTAAATGAAAGTGATTTTCATTCACTTTGGTAAATAATAATGGATTTTAAATAGATCTGTCTTGAATTCCAGTTGAAGATTCCAGCTGTGACTAGACAGCATCTGAGTCTGATGGAAAAGTTTTCAAGCAGAATTTGAAATTCTGAATACAAGTTGTGCAAGAGAGCGCTATCTTAGGTCCTTCCTTCCTGCTGCTGTCAGACTCTACGACCAGCACTGACCCACAGCACACTATTTACTATTTTAATCATTCACCTAAACTAAACAAGTGCAATAATGGTCATGTGCAATTAACAACAAATGCAATAAATCTGCAATAAATTTTTTACTAAATGTATGTAAATGTTTAGAGATTTTAGTATTTTCCAATCAGATTTTATATATTATTGTTTTTTGCACTGAGTGTTCTGTTGTCCCTTTGCTGTTTGCAACACCGTATATTTCCCACAATGTGGGACAAATAAAGGATTATCTTATCTTATAACTTAACTTAATCTATGCCAGAGGAACATATCCTATTCTACACTTAATCTGGCCAGCAGATCTGAACAGATTAAAAGAGGGACACCTTGGCTTTAGGCTCATACACAGGAATCCGTTTAAGAATTTGCACAGGTGAGTTGGATAAGGTGGACAGGTGATTAGGTGAAGGCTGGAAGCAGCTGATGTAGTGAAACGAAGCACTGCTGTCTTCCATGTTATTCCATAGCTTGAGGGAGTGGTGACACTGAAGGTGCATTCATACTGACAATAGTACCGCAAGCAGCATAAACATGTTGTTACAGATACCAGCAGGCAGATTAAATACAAGCCAGGAAGTCTAGTTTGAAGATAGTAAGCCTGGATTTCTTTTTAATGCCACCAAAATCTTTATCTAAACTAAGAGGTTGCAGGTCAGAAAATGATCAGACTCTTTTAAAGATGTCCCTAACTCTCTAATTGCGAATAATGAGGTAGCTACTTTTTTCTTGTTGGCGTGAAAAAGGCTGAAAGAGCAATCCAAGTCCTGATATGTGCTGAAATCTCCAGTGAAGCCATTAAAACAAGAGAGCAGCTTGGGAAGTGGAGGATGTCACCAAGTGCAGTCAGTGCTCCTTCTTCATGTTATAAGCAAGAAGCAGGGGAAAGGGGAAGGCAAATGAAGAGAAATTTCAGCTTATGCTAATGATCATAATGTTGCCAGCTGCTGCAGAGCTGTGCTTTTTACTTGGAAAAAAAGATCCTCCTGATATCAGAGCCATCTTTTTCAGCTAAACCACACGGTGGAAGGCTCGTAACTGGAGGCCAGATCATGGTAGAATATAGATCCAATCAGGGAAATAATAAAACATTCTCCCAATTATTCTGTCATTTGCTGGATTTTCCTTGAAATTCATTTTCCGCTCCAGAAAGGTTCACATGTTGAAATACATGTTGTAACAGTTACAGTACGGATTAGTTATGGCACACTGTGTCTTTACACTTTTTTTTTTTTTTTACTGATATTTGTTGCTTTTCAGGTGTGAATTGCTTCTGTCCCAGAACAGAACATGCGTGAGAAAAACCAAAAACCCAACAACTTTAATTTTCACTTAAAGATTAGATTTTAGATTTTGCTGCCATGTTATCAAAAAATATACCAGCAACTTGCTGGCTGAGGTTATGGTTGTGATTATTAGGAGTGATTGTGGTCACGATTAAAGATCGTGGGCATGTTTAAAAGAATCGTCAGCAGGTAAAATGAAGTGCATTTAAACTGGACTGAGGTGACGTGGAAAACTGTTCTGTAGTCAGATGTATAAAAACTTGACTTTTTTTTTTTTTTTGGGAAACATGGACATTGCATCTTCTTGACAAAAGAGGAGAGAGATCATTTGATTTGTCATCAGTGCTCAGTTAAAAAAAACCCTGCGTCTTTGATGGTATGGGGGTGCAACAGTGACTGTGGAACTAACAGCTTCCATTTCTGGAAAGGCATCTTTGCAGAGTCTTTTTTGTCTGCTGCTGAACAGCTGATGTACCACACTGTGATCCAGTATGCCAGAAAGCTTCCTATCAAGGAAAGGTAAAAGGCCACCAGCAGGTTTTTTGCTCAGGTTGTTTTATCTCAGTGCTCTCAGGCAGTGCATACGCTGCTGTGCCTTTGACAGGAGCCATGGTATTAGGAGACCAGGAGATGCTGGATGAAACGTGGGTTCCCGAGAACTTAAAGTTGTGGACTCTGTCCAGTCACTGTTGATGAATAGTGGGAGGGGATCTGTGCTGCACATACTGAAATCTGTAATGATCTTTTGTTTTTCCTGTGTTCTGTATCAGGTTGTGAGCTGAGCACAATGTCATTATGTTCTGGACCTCATCTGTGTAGGCAGATCTGACTTCCTTTGCAAGCCGAGGAGGTGCCCCTTCACGGAAATGAGAAATGATGCAGTTTTAATGCATTTCCACATTGGCTAGGTCCATCTTTTACGGACATTTTAAGCCTGCAGCTCTACAAATGAGCATTGTGAGTAAAGTACATGAGAATCAGGCAGTACGAGTATCATAGTAGCATCTTATGTTAAACACAGGCGAGAAACGGGTGATAGAGGTCCGAAGACTTCACTTGTGTGTGTGTGTGTGTGTGTGTGTGTGTGTATGCTGTGCACCAAAAAAAGCTGTTAATGCTTCCTCACTTTTCAGCCTGTTGAGCATGAGAGCCCCCCTCTGGTTTAGAAAGTTGACTCCCTCATACAAATAAATGCCACAGAAATAATATTTTTGCTTTAATGTTTGTTCTGTTGAAATGATTTTACAGCGTGGGGCTGATGGAGAGGTGGTTAAGGGGACATGTCAACAGTCATTTGTTCAGCTCTTTTGCTGGACCTTTGCTACACGCCATTCTCCTGCTCTCTTTCCCCACATTTACTATCTACTTTTACTGGTAAATAAAAGCATAATAATAATAATGATGATGATGAAAGAGGTTCATATTGTCATAATTTCTGACATAAAACTTGGTCCCACCGTTGCCATTTTTTTTTAGCGGTAAATCCACAACGTCGACCTCCAAAAGACAGCAGAGCATTGCATTTATTCACACTCTGAATGCTGCTTTAGCTCCAAGCCAAGTCAGTGGGGAAGTGACAGCATTTTAGCGGCAGCAGGACATGTGGGTGGTTTCTCAACGCTGATAATGTGGCAATCTTCATTTCATGGCTCGTGAGTTTTATTACATTTCCTCTGTCTCTCCTGGTGACCTAACGGCTGCCATCAAATTAGGAGCAGCCCTAATTACCTCTGCTGTGCCATGTTCAGACTTCACAATGAAAAACGATGATCCATAATTACATTACATCACACACAGTTTTTTTTCCCCTCTGCTCTTCTGATGCGGGCTCTGTTGGGGAAAGGTGACGTCATGTACATATTACTTTGCACCTATCATAACTTAATGTTGACGGTATATCTATAGATGTTTGTTTAATATTGATTTCCTGTTCTGATTAAAATCCGAGATGAATTTTGTCGTGTGTGAGATACACAAGGTTGCAGGCACCTTTCCATCTACATTGATTAGTGCTCTGTGAGTCGCAGAGGCAGGTGCACCTTGACCTCCACATGGTGACATCTCGTGCTGCCACTTCTTATGAAATTAGAGAAGCACAAAGCAGCAAAAATCAGGGCATCTGTCCAACAGCTAAAGCTTGGCTGAAATTGGGTCATGCAACAGGACTATGATCCGGATACAGCAGCAAACCTACAAGAGAATGGCTGAAGAAGAAAGTAATCAGGGTGTTGCAGTGGCCCAGTCACAGTCCAGCCCTCAACCCGACTGAAGTGCTTTGGTGGGACCTAAAAAGAACTGTGCATGAATAAATGTCCGCAAAGAAAAGTGGGCCAAAATTTCTCCAGACTTTATAGAACCCTCTGAAAACTCTTTTTCACATGATTATATTCCTGAGATGTATTCAAGCATCATAAACAGCTGAAGGAGTGCACTGACAGTAGATGTGGGCAGAAGTCACCAGTGGCAGCCTCCATGGTTTATATCACAATACTAACAGCACCAACTTTTATATACCCTCGGCAGAATCGTACCTGCTTTTAATACTTTGTTTTCTGATCTCAAAACCCTAAACTATTATTTAGGTACTGTTTTAGTAGAACTTGTTTGATGTATACTGCTACCTGATGCTGGACCAGTTAGATAAGGAATAGTCTAGAAGCAAAATAAGAGGAGAAAATGCGGGATTCTTGGAATGACATTAGAATTTAAAGAGATTATGTGGTCTTTCTTTCATATTTTCACTCAGGATGTAGAATTCCCATTGAAGACGCGCTGCTGTAGAGACTAGCACGCCCGCTGCTGAGTTTTTAATGTTATTAAATGATTGAATGTGACTGAAATTAGCCTGCTGAAAATTATTTTACAAGTCTAAAGAGAAAGATAAGGGCTCTTAAGGGAAAGAGATGACCCAAGCCTCAAATTTAATATGTCAAAACAGAAAGTTGTTTTGACATGTTCTTATTTCTTCTTATTTCCTTTTAATGCAGCTCTCTGAAGATCTTATATTCTCTGTGCCACGAGAGCCGTTGAGCACATTCACTTCAGCTTGTTGTGAATGTTTCAGGGCTGTAAGGAGCTGCTGAATTGATTCCGAGAGGCTGACTTCATTTCACCAGGCTTCCTCTCTCTCTCTGTGTGTGTGTGTGTGTGTGTGTGTGTGTGTGTGTGTGTGTGTGTGTGTGTGTGTGTGTGTGT
>JAVDPK010001041.1:899823-910024 GCA_034780415.1 Cichlasoma orientale | reverse complement strand
CACACACACACACACACACACACACACACACACACACACACACACACACACACACACACACACACACAAACAAACATCTGTTGCATTCCTCACAAATATGAAGAATTGGGTTTCTTTAATAATAATTTGTGAAGATTGCTCCTTGTTTTCAAATCATTTTTGCCGTTATGTTGAGCTCTGATAAATTATCATTATAAAATGCTTACAGCAAAGCAAACCGGCCAACCAAAACATACGTTATGTGAGTGCAGGCGCAGGTATTTCCTCAAAAATAAGTTTTTTACTGTTAACAAGTCGATATTTTCCTGCAATAGCGTATTGCTTCACTTTGTTTTGGAGGGAGCAGAGGTTGTTGGAGGGAAATGTGAAGATGGCGAAATAGACTTGGAGCGGTCTCAAAGCCGTGCTTGTTTTCTCAGCCCGGTTCTTCTCGGCTGCTTTCTTGGGCAGACATGCAGGGGTTTGGATTTAATGAACGAGCCCGCCACTCCGGCAGCGCTGAAGCGGTCACGTGACCCTCTCATTTGTGTCATGCTGTCAGCTTTTTATTCCAAGGCCAACTTCAAGCAGCAAGGCAGAAAATCTCCAAATGAAAAACCTGATTGCTATTTATACAGTAGCTCCCAGTTAATACACTTCCTACTATATGCTCATATATGTTGTTCTCGTTTGTCTGTGCTGTTCTCTCTACAGTCCTGAAGCGAGGTAAAGTCAAGAAGGGTAAAAACGACCTGATCGGCGCTGAGGAGGGGGAAGATCCTTTTGCAGACATCTCCTCAGTTGGTAAATCTTTTTTTTTTCACCCACCTCCACCAGCGAGACTCCTCTGGCCTTTACGTGCTGTCTGTTCATGAAGATGACCTTTACAATAAAAACCTCGGTAAAAGCCCGTCGTCAACAATGAACACGCCCGCTGATTTTCTCGCCTCCTTTTATCAGATTAGGATGTCATGTCACTGCAACATTAAAGCGTGAAGCCGGAGATCATAATAATGTATATTGTACACGCAGCTCTCGAATTCAGAGACCTAAAGCCTGAAGTTTCTCCTGGCTGCGGATCACCTTAAGGGTAAAGGAGTGTAATTAACTTTTCTAATTAGACTGTTAAAATAGCAAGAGAATCACCCGCAGCATATTCAAATGATACTTTTTAATATTCATGGACTTCATGTTCCCCCACAAAGACAACATGTAATTGCGTGTCTGTGGGTTGGAAACAAGCATTAGCAGGGTAAATGAAACTATTTTGCTGCTTTCATTTTTTTTCCTGCTATCTGATCTAATGACTGTTTTGTTTCTGGGTTGTTTTTTTTTTTCCCAAAAACAAACCAAAACAAAGTGCTGAGGGAATAGATGTCATTCTCCATCTCTCATCTCACTTGTTTTACTCGTAATGCCCGCAGTTCCGCTGTGCAGCACAAAAGTATTAGGTGTGCACAGTTTTAATGAGCAGCTGCAGGTGAATATCAAGGAGTGTTTAAGTGATTTTATGCTTTGATTTCTGTCCCATGGGGATTTTTTTATTTTTTTTAAATCAGTTTACAATCTTGGTCACGAACATTTTCCTTGCTTGGGAGCAGATTTAAAGGTGGAATGGATTCCTACCCAAGCAATTTACTCTCTCTGCTGTTAACTGGGTCAGAGCACATTTTCCCACCTAGTCACACACTTAACTACAACTAGTGTTTTAAATTTTTGTGAGCTTAGGCAAAAAAAATCAAAGCAAGTAAAGCAAATAAACTAGAATTCTAAATAAAAACACAAGATATTATTTTATTATTTATTATTCCGGGCTGTGAATTTTTTTTTTGGATAGAACCCTGGCTCGTATTCAGAGGTGGGCTTGTGTATCATTGGGGGTCTAAGCCTGAGGATTTTTACTGGAGGCATGTTTCCACTGGGGTTTGAGCCCCTGATCTTCTGATAGAAAGACAACAACCCTACGATTATGCATGAGAAAAGTACCATAGAAGGTTGAAGGTGGTTATTTTATTGTTATTAAGAAACTGCTGCATTAGAACCAGACAATATCAAACATTAAAACAGAAAACATATGACATAGGCACACTTTAAAAAGTGCAGACCTACAATTTAAAAGACTCAAAGCCACCCTACTGCTCTGCACGAGCTGTTCCTGCAGAGAGGAGAGAGGTTATCTACAGAGAGCTGAAGAACGGGACAGAGTCTTCAGCGCTGGGTTCATGTCGTCTGTTGTGTTTGTTTTGGGTAAAACTGAGCGCAGCTTTCTGAACTACGCAGAAGTAAACTGTTCATTTCTTCGAGGCAAAAAAATCCCAATACACAGCAGCCTGAATATTAATTACAGCACAGCTGAAAGGGCAGGATGTGATGCACACAAGCTCTTATTAAAAACATTACTTTATGAGCTCATGAGTCACAGGCTGAGAGTATTTTTTGAATGGAAGGCAGGAAATCAGCGTGCCAAAAAGCTGCACATATCCATCACATGGTTCCTCTAAAACTAAAGCTTGTTTATGTGCTTTTGTCCAGCCCATATTCCTGACATTAAAAAGGATTTAAAATATGTCCAAAAGTGTAAGTGGATTATTTTTTTCCCCCAGTGATTGTAAAACAACTGCTTTCTAAGCATTGTGGCCATCTAAGCGGAAAACCTCATTTTAAGCTCACCAGGAGAAAAAAGTGAAGGAAACAAACAATGATTCATTGTGAAAGCTGTGAAACTGAGAAATAATTAGACGCCGCACACTCACACATTTCCTCTCTCACCTCTTTGTCATCGTTTGCAGCTCCTCCCGGCTCCCCGTTTGGTCGGGCCAGCGTGAAAAGCAGCGGTAAGATGGACAGCTCGTCTTACTTCCGGCGCAAAGAGAAGAGGCTCCGCTTCTTCATCCGCCGCATGGTGAAAGCTCAGAGTTTCTACTGGATCGTCCTGTGCGTGGTGGGCCTCAACACTCTCTGTGTGGCCATAGTCCACTATGACCAACCCGAGTGGCTCACGAGAGCTCTCTGTAAGTCTCCGAATAAAATGCACACAAATGTACGCACTTATTCACAACTGTGTGACTGATCTCTCTTTGTTCTGCTGCTCTGTGCATCAGACACAGCAGAGTTTGTGTTCCTGGGTTTGTTCCTGACGGAGATGACTTTGAAGATGTACGGCCTCGGAGTGAGGAATTATTTCCACTCCTCCTTTAACTGCTTTGATTTTGGGGTAAGTGTAGGCTGCAATCCAGATTTTCTGTTTGGATTCATATCAGGTTTATGGTGGCTGCCTTGAGGCGACTGTTATTGTGATTTGGTGCTTTATAAATAAAACTGAATTGAAGCTGATGTGCCAAAAACAGAGCCGCATACGTCACATGATCATTTTACCCTCTGCTCGCGTCTTCAGGTGATTGTCGGCAGTATTTTTGAGGTGATCTGGGACATGATTAAACCGGGAGCATCGTTTGGTATCAGTGTGTTGAGAGCCCTGAGACTGCTTAGGATTTTCAAAGTCACCAAGTAAGTTGACAATGTGAAGCCGCACATGCCTCCGATGCAGAAAAGTCTTCTTTGTTTGCACTTTTCAGCCTTTCCAATATTTTTGTTTTCAGTGTGTGCTGCAGTTTAGATGAAAAATGACTCCTCCTTGGTTTCATAAATCAGACAAAGTGGAACATAAAAGCAGTATACAGTGTCTAACTCTGAAATATACATAACATTACAGTGATAGCACCTAATAAATCTTTTAAGGAGTATTCTTTTTATCACTTTGCCCTGACAGGCAGCAATACAGTTAAATCTTTCACTGTATCGTAAAACTGCTACTTTTATGGGAAAAACCTGAATCTAACTGAAAACTGTAGCTGTCACAGGGACTCTTTGCAGTAAAAACTAAGTACACACCATGATTCAGTGGCTTGCAGAACCACCTTTAGCAGCAATAACTTGAGACTTTTTCAGTCTCTTGTCTTTCTGGAGGAATTTTGGCCCACTCTTCTTCACAACCTTGAGTTTTGCGAGCATTTGTTTATGCACAGCGTTCTTAAGGTCTGACCACAGCAGTTCAGTCTGGACTTTGTGTCATTGCAGCACATTGATTCTTTTCTTCTTTGGCCATTCCGTCGTAGATTTGCTGCTGTGCTCGGGATCGTTGTTCTGTCACATGACCCAGTTTGAGCCAAGCTTTAGCTGTCAGACACTCGCATTTGACTCTAGAATATTTTGGTGCACAGAGGAGTTCACGGTCGACTCAGTGACTGCAAAGGGCCCAGGTCCTGCGGCTGCAGAACGAGCCCAAATCATCACCCCTCCACCACCGTTTTTGGCAGTTGGTATGAGGTGTTTGTGCTGAGATGCTGTGTTTGGGTTTCCTCCAAACATGGTGCTGTGCATTACAGTATCGTCTGTCCAAAGGACATTGTTCCGTGCGAGTTAGTGCACCAAAGGCGTGCTGTCGTATTTTATTTTAGAGAGAAGAGGCTTTCTCCTGGCAACCCATCCAAACAAGCTGAACTTTTCCTATCTTTTTCTAATTGTACTTCATGTACTTTAACATTTGACATGCTAACGGAGGCGTGTAGAGTCTGAGATGTAGCTCTTGGGTATCTTCTAATTTCTCTGAGCATTGTACAGTCTCTGATTGTGTGGCGCTGTGTTAACGCACACCTAAATGTTCCAGACATGCAAACTTCAACATTTGATTAGACTTCTTAATAAACTGACTAATATTTACATCAGTAAAAGTAGTTTCTGATCAAAGGCTCCTAAATGCTGAAGGTACGTTATCTCAGAGTATTCTTTCCTCCCTGTACTGATCATCCTTTCAGAGTTTGATGGCAGTGCTTTGGTGTCATTAGATTAGCCTTAATCCTCTCATTCAGTGAGACTGGCAGCTGTACACCCTGACGCATTGATTTGTTTTATACCACCTACACTTCTTATTGCTGTTTGTTCCACTCTGTCCTCCTCTGCTGTGGTTGTTCCTGATACGTGCATTTGCAAGCTTTGTCGTATTATTTCTCCTGTCCGTCTGAGTCTTCCAGTTTTCTTTTCCGTTTTCCAGTATGTTCAATAATTACTCTCTTTCTGTTTCTTCCTCCCCCTCAGATACTGGAACTCATTAAGGAACCTCGTCGTTTCCCTCCTCAACTCCATGAAGTCCATCATCAGCTTACTCTTCCTCCTCTTCCTCTTCATCGTGGTCTTTGCCCTGCTGGGCATGCAGCTCTTTGGAGGACAGTGAGTAATCTATTCAACTCGATCTGCTCTTTTTCCTCCTCTTTCCATTACAGTTCATCACACAACACACACACACACACAAACACAAATCCTCTCCTCTCCTCCCTCTCTATTCATTTCCCCACCTGACCCTCCTTCGTGTGTATGATCCCTGGCCCAGCGTGGCAGTGGTGACAGGCATGTTGACGCAGCAGGTAGCTGGCAGATCAGCAGTAGTGACTGCAGCCCTTTGATATCACTCTCAGCGGGAGCTCCGTGTCTTCTAACAACGGGAACACCTCATGATTCTGGGCTGGCTGCAGTTAATCAAAGGCCTGGCATCCAGCCCCGTCTGACTCAACTCGTACACAAACGCTTTACTTTCTATCTCCTCACATATCATCTCGCATCACACACCTACTGCTCTGGTCACGTGGTTTGGCCCTTTAAATCTACAATACTGGAAATGTGGTGAGACCCTGTTGGACTAACGACTTTTTGTTGTCATGTGAATTATAACTGTGAAGCAGAGCAGGGAAAAGTGTGAAGTCAACATAACAGACAATAGCCTTTCAGGGGGGAGATAAAGGTTTAACACAGAAAACTGTCTGTGTACGTTCTCAGTCATCCAGGACGTGGTCGTCTTTGCTTAAAAAGAAGGCAGCTGGATGTCTTTAGGTTTGTGAAGACGTCTCGGCTCTCACCCAAGAGGCGTCCAGTTCTAAAACCCTAGCGGGGGACTGTCCCTTTGGGGACTACTACTATTAATGATGTGAGTCATAACATGAGCCAAGGCACGGGTCTTTACCATCACTGGGGTCAAAGTGCGAAACCTCTGTAAGACATTGCCCCACCCCATCATCATGTGAGCTATTGAGGTCACCTGTGCCAAGGTGTGAGTGGGGGTTGAAACACCTGGGAAGGGAACTCAACACTGCATTTTAGGCCCCGTTTACACGAGAACGATCCAGTGAAACAGTGCCGCTTTTTAGTTTTTGAAAAGTAACGCATCCAGATGGAAACGTGTGAACGGGGCCTTACTGTAGGTGGCTGACAGCTGGTGTCGTAAGCCACCACCTTTGGTTATTTACAGTGGACAAAGATGGCCACCTTTACTCCTTCCAAAATGTGAACATTGGCATCCTAGAAAGAGCGTCTTTTCTCCACTTTTTCGAGGATGCCAAACTTAATTAATATATCTTAGCTGCCTAAACTCAGAGTCCTTAAAGTTCAGTTTATGGTGTGTACCTGTTAATGGGATTTATAATATCCCACCTAGTTTGGAAGACCCTATGAGCCAGAAACTGATACCTTCTACATGGGAATGTACACGGAATTGAAGGCATTTTATATCCAGCCATTAAACTGGGTATTTAATATAACTGCATATTCAAGAATTCCACATTTTAAAGTCAGGAATGTTTAGTCAACCATACATCCATCCATCTATCTGTCCATGTTTATCCGCTTATCCAACTCAGAGTCACAGGGGCCTGGAGCTGGGCACCCGGAGAGAACCCACGGAAGCATGGGGGAAACATGTAAACTCCGAGCAGAGAGGTATCAGCCGGCTGGCAGAAAAAAAGAATCCAATGAAGTAGAAAATCTAATCTCAGTGAACTTACTCAGAAGCACAAGGAAGCACTGTGCTGCCCAAGTGGGAATAAGCATGGATTAGAAAAACAGGTTAGCCAAGGCAGGGATTATATTTGGTCACAGACACGGATACAGACAGCAGTGGAAAAAACTTAGTCTCACACACACACACACACACACACAAAAAATTGACACAGTGATGTCAGGTTATGGGACTAAAAGGGTTCTGATATTTATGTGTGACCACTGTTTAAAAGGGAGCAACCTATGGTATGGTTATACTTTCAATTATACCAGTTAGTGCCACATTATGTGATGAACAGATCAAAATTTTCCGCACAAAAACAAAAGCCTAACCTGCTGGATGGCCTTTTTGTTTGGACTTTATTTGTTCTCAAAGACATGTGTGTTCCAATGTTCTAAATCGGAGAGTCTTGTGATGGACTTGTGCATTATCAGGGATGCGTCTTGCCTTTTGGCAAAGTCAGCTTGTGTGAACTTCAGCCTCCCCGAAACGCTGGTTGGCCACGCAGTTGGACGGCTAGAAGGACGCTCCTGCTGGTGAGGTATACCTAATTTAAAAAAAAACAACTGAAAGCAAATACATGAGTTTATCAGCACATGTGGTGTTTAGAAGGAAAGAGTCTATGGCAGGTTGTCAGAGCGATGAGTCACGCATAATGTTATAAATAAGTGTTTATTTAAAGCATTGACCTCAGATGGTTCAAGAATCTGCTCTCCATTGTGTGTTCATCTGCTCTGGCAGGTAATACATACTCCAGTGAAATGCACAGACGGCCTTCATAAAAAACCACAACTGAATTTCTTTGAAGCAGCAGGCTGTTGCCATGGCATCAGGCCTTACATCAGTCTGCAGCATCATTAACATCACATCAGTCTCTAGTGATGGACAAGTGTGAGATGAGTGTGACATCCACATGGTGCTTCTGGCCAGCTGAGCACCCCGGCGTTCTCCGTCCACCCTGACGTTCATGCTGCTGTTAATTTGAACATTTTTACCTTTAAAAATGTGCTCAAGATATTAAATAATTCCTTTGTTTTCACGAGTCTAAGCACACACGCGTTCGGTCGGGTTACGTAAAAACGAAAGAAAGCACAACCGTTCTTTGGACAGAGCTTCGTTTTAAATAAAAACTTTTGAAACCTAAGCAGGAGACTAAATGGCCTTTTAAAAGGCAGCAGAAGTGCTTTGTTATATCCAGACTTTATTTTTGGCTCAGAGATTATGTACTTGCTCTCAGAACACCAAAAGTAATCTCCTGGTTAAGAATTCTGAGAACTGAAAGATAAACAGCTTGAGGTAGAGGACTGTGTTCGTTCTCCTGCTGAGACTCACAGGACATCACTGACTATTTGCAAAAGTAATATTTGATAAGCTCAAAAGAAATGTGCAGGATTTACTGTAATAAAGGAATGATTTTTTTTTCCTGTTGGCTGCTTCATAGCTTTCAGTTTTAGAGGTACAACCCTTTGTTGATTAACTCTGTTATTTTGTGAGAGATGGCATTTTTATATTTTCTGCTCAGGCCTTTTTAGGTGTGCAGGCTGGGTAATTGTACAGCCTTTTGAGACAAGACACATCAGAGGATAATTGTTTACTCCCAACCTGTTTGACATTCCAGTTTGTGAGGGTTTGGAACATTTTAAAAGACTTGGCATTTAATCAAAACAAGTTAAAAGATTAAACTACAATGAAAATAATCACTGGTGGTCAGTCCAGCCATCCAGGCATTTATCTCGCAAGGAAGTAATGCAAATTACATTCTGTCCCATCATTTTCAAGAACTTTCAGAACTACTTTAAAAACCATAGCGGAAAAAACAAAATCAAGGCTGAGGCTCAACGGAAGAAATCCCTTTAACTCACTCTAACTTTCCTTTTTGATAAAGCTTATAGTTAGGGCTGGATCAGGTGACCCTGAACCCTGGCTCTCTTCCACAGCATGTCTTTTGTCCTGTCTCTCTCCCATCAGCCCCCACCGGTCACAGCAGATGGCTGCCCCTCCCTGAGCCTGGTTCTGTCAGAGGTTTCTTCCTGTTAAAAGGGAGTTCTTCCTCCTCGCTGTCGCCAAATGCTCATACGGGGTTGTTCTGACTGTTGGGTTTTCTCTGTAATTATTCTAGGGTCTTGCAATATAAAGCGCCTTGAGGTGACTGTTTGTTGTGATTTGGCGCTATATAAATTAAATTGAACTGAATAGAACTATGATCTGAAATGTACTGCCAATGCAATTGGGTCACTGATTTGTTTGTGAAGCCTTATGAAACTTCAACATTAGCGGGAAACTATGATATAAAAGTTTGTTACTCACATATATTAAATAGACATGTGTTGATGCATTGCCTTAATTTCTGCAATATAAACTAGTTGCTGTTGTAAATATTTGATACAGGAGAGTGAGGGCATGAGTTTGTGGGGAGTTTGGCCTCATGTGACTCTGATTTAATGAAGCCTCCATGGACGGCACACGGAAGCCAAGCAGTGCGCTTCCAATCCCTATTATCGGAGTAAACAGAGGTCTACACACAAAGGGGCAGCAGCAAAATGAAGCCCCCTCTCTCAGATTCCACTAATCCCCAGTGAACGAGAGGAGGAAAGAGAGAGAAATGTGGGACAGAGAGAGAGAGGGTGCATATAAAACAGGGAAGGAAAAGAAAAAGAGAATACCAATATGAGTATGATGTGAAATAGAGAAAGTGGTGAAGAAAGCGGAAAGGATAAAGTAAGGACAAATCATTTCCCCAAAATCTAGGGAAATAACTTGGCACATTTTATTCCAAATAAAAATCATCAATCAAATAAATAAATTTGAGTTAAAGCATATATTTCATAATTCGAAAACATTTAATATCACAGTATATAAGCTGAACTAATACATTTTGATCAAAATTTGGGGTACCTTAGAGTTGATGGTGCTACCATAAAACAATAAATAATCAGATAATGCCCAGGTAAGTCCATACCAGATCAGCGCTGAGATTTTCCATGAATTAGCCAATTTTATCCACTCGTGACATTCCAGCATCAGCGGACATTAGCCACAGGAAAGACAACTCTGGGTTGGATTTAATCCCAAAAACCAAATAATCGCTACGTGACTCAAGTGCCCAGCTGATGTCGACGCTAGCCTTAGGTTGCACCGCAATCTTGCAAAGTGACCTAAGTGGAGCCTTTGCTCAAATGTTGCCACATTTTTTTGTTTTTCTGTTTTAAAAAGTATTTTTTTTTGATTATTATAAAATATGAACGATCCTATTGCCCTTGAAAAAAAATTCATGACTGGCCAGAATCAACTGCACATATGTACAACACATACACTCACACACGCGCGTGCACACACACACACACACACACACACACACACACACACACACACACACACACACACACACACACACAC
>JAVDPK010001041.1:880841-899723 GCA_034780415.1 Cichlasoma orientale | reverse complement strand
CACACACACACACACACACACACACACACACACACACACACACACACACACACACACACACACACACACACTTTCACAGAGTCTTAAACTGAAAACATCTGTCTCTGGTTCTGTTAGTGAGTCATCTCTAAGGATTTTTCTTTATTGCTTAACTCGTTGCAGATTCTCAGGTACCTGGATTATTTCTTTACTGGAGTCTTCACTTTTGAGATGGTGATTAAGGTGAGAGGGATGTAAAAAACCGAGGTGTATTTTCATTTGAGCTGCTGTGCAAGATTTTGGTAATTTACGGTGTGCCAGATGTGTTTGAGTCCCTTAATCAAGACTCGACAAAACTGAAAACATAATCACTAAATAAAATAAGTTTTACACTGACACTTTGCAGTGGTCTAATACTGGATACCTACCTTGATTGCTGAAATACAGAAAACCATTGAGTGTATGCATGCATCAATTAAACTTATTCAGAAGCAAGTACTGTATGTCCCACTCATAATGGTTCAGACACAAATTGTCCTTTTCTGTATATATGCCCTTTTTAATTACACAGCACAGTGTTATGACTTACAGTACATATAATAGATTAGTTATAAATGTGTCTAATCAGGACTTCATGATGAGCTTTAGCTAAATTTAGCTTGTCAGACTTTTTTACTTGATGCTTTTTGACCTGCTTATAACCACATCTGAGCTTAATGAGAAGGCCAGCAGACTGTGGATAGCATGTCACTGACATCACTAATTGGCTTTGTGGTTTTATGTGGAGATAACACTCAATCCTAATGTGTCTAATTTAATTCTATAATTCCATCGCTCGCTGTGGCTCTAGATGATTGACCTGGGACTGCTCCTCCACCGCGGCTCTTATTTCCGTGACCTGTGGAATGTTCTTGACTTCATTGTGGTCAGCGGAGCTCTGGTGGCCTTTGCCTGCTCGTGAGTCGATTTTCCCTTTAATTCATTCTGTTCGTTTTTTTCCTTCAGAGCAGTGCGTAAATATAATATATGAACCACACAACAAAATGTGGAAACCATCGTTTTTTTTGTTGATGCTACCTTCTCTCCACTATCCATCACTGAAGTGGAATAGCATTATGAATTTTAATGTGCTCATCCTGTTATTTTCCCATGAATTCCAAGGCTTCTGCGTTGCCCAGGGCTTATTTTACTGCCATGACTTTGTCAAACTCTGCTTTCATTGTTACATAAAGTCTGCACAGCCCCTCCCTGCTAGTCGGCTGATGGGTCATGCACAATTTGGCTGATAGGTTTAAGGTTCAGGAGGGGCAGAAGGACTGGATCTTCTTATGACTGCCAGGCTCTAGCTGCCGCCTAATTGGTACTTTGCATTTAATATCTTATACAGTGTCTGCTCTGTGCATATGATTTTTTTTTAGTTTAGAATTTTGGGGAGTAGATGTCCAAACAGAAATTGTGTGGATCATAGGCTGCATATGAAACATTTACAAAACCTAGAGGCACATGACGACGTCATCATCTGTGACTGCATCACCTGTCACAGAGAGAAAGAGAGAGAGAAGCGTTTCCATCTGTTGGGGCCAGTGGCATTGCAGCACCTTACAACCAACAGTGAACTGGCATTATACACGAATAAAGCATGAATGATGAGTTCATCGACGTTTATAATGAGTTTATAACCTCATTCACTTGTTTCAAGTCTTAAATAATCATGGTCCCATTTATAGTAGAATTGATGGTGAAGAAGGGAATTACTACCTTGTCACAGACTAAGACTTACTACAGCGCTCATGTTTAGGCTTCAGAACTGATGCCCACAAACCATTAGGTGACATTATGGTGGCTGCGTTCATGTTTTATATGCAGTCTATGGACATGAACATAAGAACTATACTTAAGATACTGCAGTATACGGCATATATAAGCCCCCTTTTGTAGAGTAACCTGATAGGAACTGACTCCTTATTGGTGAGTACTCTTACTGGTTAACTTATTGCTGTTACCTGTATTTCTGCATACATCAGTACACACACGCACTCATGCACACACAAACACGCACACACCCCAGAGGAGTTCTGGGTCTCTGGAGAAAAACAGTGATCACACATTTTGTTTTGAACAAAGTTGTCATTTTTCTATTCACACACTGACTGAGACCCTCCACAGTTACCTGTCACCTGTGTGGTGTGTTTTTCTTTGTGATGCTTTTTGTCTCTGATTTAAGGAAGCTGTAGGTTGATGCTTCTCTCCGTCTTTTATCTGTTGCTGACTCTTTCTCCGTCTTCTCTCTGTCACTTTTTTCTCTCTGCTTTGTTTTCTGGCTCGGATTGCTTTCAGGAGCCTTATGGGGTAATGCCTGCCCTTTCTGTCTGTCTGTTTATCCGTGTGTGTTTCTGCCTGTTTATGTCAATTATTGTCCATCTTTGCTCGTGTTATTTGCAGCAGTTTTTTTTGTATGTTTGTTTGGGTTTTTTTGGTCGTCTCACAGCTAAATGTTTTTGCACAAATGTCATATTTTGTTACTTTCTATTCTTATCATCGCCACCACAGTCACGATTAAAGATACTGCATTTCCTCTGCGTTATATAACTATGTTTGTGTTACATCTGTACTCAGGTTACATAAGTGCAATTACCCGTTTTCCATTTATTGGACATATTTTATGTGTATTAGCCGGAACAATGTACACAATGCACAGTGGGGGCAGCGCTGAGACCGAACAAAATACTGTGCTGTCAGGGGGGTTCTGATAGTCGTGAACATGCAGAAACTAAGCAGTGCTGCTTATAACAAGCACACAACTAAACAAAAGAGCTAAATGCAAACCGTTAAACAGAATGAATGATGGCTGAAGGATTTTCTTACCCATAGTGGTCAGTTAATGATACTCACTCACTCACTCAGAGGTTATCAGATTGAACCCCTTCCTCTCTCCATCCAACTTTCACTTCCTGTCTGGCATTTTGTCCTTCCAATCAGCTCCTTTGTCAACTCCCATTCACACCATTCAACCCTGTAAGAGGCTCCACTTGCAGTGCCAGGTTTCATGGATAAATGTGATGCCTTACAAGTAGTGGGGCGCGGTGACACGGGAAAAAGCTATTACCCAAACTGTCTGTCTTGAAACATCCAGCACAGTTATTGCTTTGAGTTATCTGCAGGGAATAAATAAAAGGATTTTAGATTTTAACATCCATCTTTTCTATACAGTCAGAGGAGAGCAAGCTAACGTATAGCCACTAATCAACAATCAACCAAAGCTTAAAAATGATAGTGTAGTCACAGAAAATAATTTTATGTGCTTCAAAAACAATTAAATGTAAATATCAATAATTCTGTAACATTATTACTGTTCTCATTTTGTGCAGATTGGATTTGCTGAAAAACTTTAATGTAACAGATTTAGGATCATATTCAGTTTTTTCTTTTAATGAAGGGGTAGAGAGTGATTTAATTTTCTTCAGAGCGAATGCAGTCATCGATGACATCATAATCATCTTTAATTGGTGAATTTGATTTTTGCTCACGCCTCCACAAACAGGATTTCATTCTATTATTTAATCCAACTTGTCTTTAAAAGGGTGATTAGTTTAAAAGTTACATCTTTGTTTCCTTTTGATGTGTTTTGATGTTTGAAAGATCAATAATGTCGCTATATCTTCATGCCTGTGTGATATCTGTGTAAAGTGTCTACTTTGCTCTTTCTTTCTTTATGCTGCTGTCTGTCTTTGTTTATTGTCTGCTTGCATATGGTTATCATTTCTTTTCCTCATCAGGTCGCAACAAAGCGTGGCCAGGTGGGAACTGTCAGTATCTATCTTTTTTTTGTTTTTTAACCCCTTGTACCCTTTTACCCTCCACATGTGAAACACAGAACATTCCTCTTATCAGCCTCCGTATTTTACTTTGTCGCCCTCCATCCCAAGGTGCTTGGGATGCGAGTCCCTTCCCTCCTTGCTCTCCGTCCCTTTTATAAACCTCTTCTCCCGTCCCAATATTGGGACACTGAGACAAAAGGTCAATATTGGGAACTCTCCCTAATAGCTTTCAGAAGTTAAACAACACACAGCTGCTGATTTGGTCAGTAGGAGTCTGCATACTTTCAAACTCAAGTTATCAGTTGTATCAAAGCTTAAGTCCTTATCCATCCTCTCAGTTTGATCTTTTACTCATGACTAAAGGAAGTTTAACTGATTAAATTGCCAAAAGATTAGCACCTTCCGCCTTCATCGCTCCTTCTTTATGCCTGAGGAATTAGAGTGGAGTTGATGAAGAATTACAGCTTCTCTCATGAATTCACCTCGAATATATATACTTTTTTTTTATTGAAGAACAGATGTTCTTTGCATCCTGCCGTGTTTGTAAGGAAGATGATAATAGACGCCCGTTTTCCTCTGTTAAAACAGGTATTTGTTTTCTAAATATTTATTTTAGAAAAAGATACAGTTTTTTTAGAAATAAATAAATAGAAATAGCCAGTCGCCACACTGTTGCAGCTTCAAAAATACTCCCATTAGCGGAAAGTAAAGAGGAAAATGGAGAAAATATGCAAACAAGCTACTGATGCTCTAAATGAACATTAAAAATGCTGACATGCTCTATAAATTGTCCCAAAGATATATTTTTAAATGTCTTTTTTTTTTACCTGTATTTTCAGTTTTTGCCAATAACCAAAGAAAACCTTCACAATTCCCATTAAAATGGGAAATAATGAGCCAAACATGCAATTATGAAACAGATAGCAGGAGCTTTGTGCATCCTGATGTCAGATGCTGCGTTCCTAAACAGCAAATGTTCTCTTTGATGAGCGAACAGCAGTTTCAGAGGTTCAGACTCATGACTACTTCAGCTGACCTCATACATCTGGCTGCTGAACACACTGCAATCAGCGCTGATCTGTGCTGCATCGATGTGAACACACAACCTTGCATCCCTTCCCTACTGCCCCCCCACTGGTGAACGCATTGCATCTTCCTCCCCCTGTGGTGCTTCTGAAAGCTACCGGGAGACTGTTCTTGCCATCTCAATGTGTTGAGGTCCTTGAATAGCAGGACTGGCATTGACTTTGCAGACTGCATGCCAGGGTATCCAAGTTATCCAAGCATGAGAGCTGCATGCCATTTTGTTAGTTTTTCATTGAGAATTTAAAAGGCACCCCCCCGGGGGCCAAACTATTGTGGAACCATGCTTCTTTCTGGTTTGAGCTCTGTCCTTCCCTCGCCAGTTGCCACATATTAAAAAAATAGATATGTTCATTATTTTTGGTGGGTTTCTCTGAGTCCCCTAGTCCCCACTAACAATCCATTCTTTTTAATGAGACCCTGTGAAGCACTGACATACTGGCCTGGGTCTGTGCGAGTGTGTCTGTGCTTGTCCAGCTACCTCAATGGGGACCGTTTTCAGTTTGGGAGCATCAGAGCGAGAACATTCTGAAAAAGAGGAACTTTTGTTCCTGTCCTCACTTTTCCAAAGGTCTTCTAAGGTTTGGTTTTAGGGTTACTGGTAAGAAAACTATGTGCCAGGCAAAAGGCTAGTTGACCCATGATGACCCATAACGTAGACACAAAAGGATATGACATACTCCTTGTCTTTGGAAGTAATGCTTCTTACTATTGTAAGAAGCAGTACATTCTTCTTAGCCTAGCATGCTAACACCAACAGCTTATGTGTGTTAAATGGATTAAAGGTGCTTTTGGATCTCTAGAACTAATAGAACTTTGCAGAGAGGACTAAACCAAAGAGCGTGAGTTCTTTACAGAACTCTCATTTGTGTACAAGGATTTATTTGTAATCTGTGGCTGTGACAAGAAATCACTCCACTATATATAGTGGACTATATACTGTACTAAATATACACGTACAGTATTGCTATTGCCTGCATTCAAAGTATGTCAGCCACTGATGGTTAAAGAAAAAGAAATAGAAAGAACTGCATCGCAACATAAACTGCCACAAATATTTTTTTCATTTAATATTTTAATAAAATACATTCACTGGTCACTTTATTAGGTACACCGGATCAGCTTCTCATTAATGCAGGTATCTAATCAGCCAATCACGCGACAGCAACTCAATGCATTTAGGTACGCAGACATGATTGAGTCAACATGCTGAAGTTCAAACTGAGCATCAGAATGAGGAAGAATGTGATTTAAGTGGCTGAGCAACTGAACTATCGTTGAGGTGGTCTCAGTAGTTCAAAAACAGCTGATCTACTGGGGTTTTCCCACACAGACATCTTTAAGGTTCACAGAGAATTCTCCAAAATATCCAAAAATGCCTTGTTGATGTCAATAGATCAGCTAAGAACAGGAAATTGAGGCTACAATTCACCAAAATTGGACAAAAGAAGATTGGAAAAACATCGCCTTTTCTGAGGAGTCTCATTTTTTGCTGCAACGCTGAGACGGTAGGGAGGCTTTGGTGTAAACAACATGATAGGAAGGATCCATCCTGCCTTGTGTCAGCAGTTCAGGCTGCTAGTAGTGTAATGGTGTGGGGAATATTTTCTTGGTACACTTTGGGCCCATAGTACCAGCTGAGCATCATTTAAACACCACAGCCTAAAGTATAGTTGCTGCCCACGTCCATCTCTTTATGACCACAGTGCTCCCATGTTCTGAGGGCTTCTTCCAGCAGGATAACATGCCAAGTTCACTTTACTCAAATGGCTTCTACAGTCATGAGATCTCAGTCCAGCAGAGCACCTTTGGGATGTGAATGAAAGGGAGATTTGCATCGTGGATGTGCGGCTACATTTGCAACAACTGTGTGATGCTATCATGTCAATGCAGCATTTTGTCAACTCTGTGCCGTGTAGAATTAAGGCAATACTGGAAGCAAAAGTGGGTGCAACCCACTATTAGCATGGTGTACCTAATAAAATGTCTGCTGAGTATTTTTATGCACTTTCTGGGTGATCTGTAACATTGTAAATGGGTGACAGCAGCAGTGTAATTAATGGTGCAGAGAAAATGTCAACAGTGCCATTTTTCTATATTGTCCTCTACACAGAGCTCCCTGCACAGGGAGAAGGTAGTTGTGAAATATTTTGGACACAATCCGTCTGTTGCTGCTCCCTAAGGAAAAGTGTGCTCAAATAAATTTGGTAAAATCTGGAATTAAACTTTGTATCATGTACAGTGGATGCATTTTTATTTTTTTTTTACTGTTAATTTAAGAATCTTTCTTTTCTCAGTACTGTGGGAGTAGTTTTTAGTTTGTAGTTGTGTATTCAGTAACTTCTGAGTAACACTCTGATGAGCCAACAAGGGATCTGAGGGTAGATAATAACACTGTGAGATAACAGCTTTTGTGAGCTTTCTCTAAATCCTTCAAACGTTATATTTTAGCATAAAATTAGCGCTCGCGTAGCTTTCTTTACTTTTTAGAAAATACAGTCAAGAAATAATGAACTAGAAACTCTGTTTATCGAGTGTGACAGCCACATTATGTGTCACTAATTAATTAAAAATCCTTCACACTCACACTGTCCTTGGCCAATGTCACTCTTTGAATGATGGCTCAACTGTATGTAATTATCATAACAGCTAGTTTTTAAACCCCCACGCTTACTTCCCGTGATTCGTGATCAAAACGTGCAGCATCTGCAGCGACAGCAGTGGTTCCTGCAAAGAAACTGCCTCCTGCACCTGTGGCAGATTCTTTGTGCATTTACTGTAAAAATACACGATGTTTGTGTGTTATTAAACAGAAACAACACTAGCTTTGTATCATGGAAGAAGGTAAGTAGGTATGAAAACAAGAGCAGGAGAATGGGCAAAAGATAAAAGATAAAAGATTGGAAGCAAGGGAAGAAGGGAGAATTAAAAAAGAAGAATAGAATAATGAAAAAAATGAAGGAAGACTGGAAATGAAGGATGTAAAGGAAGAGAGGAAAGAGAAGAAGGAAGGATGACAAGGAAGGAAGGAAAATAGGCAGTGAAATAAGAGGGATGGAATAAAGAGAAAAAGGGAAGTACGTTTCAGAGAAGCAAGGAAGGCAGAGTGGAAGGAGAGGGCAGGAACAAAGGAAGACGAGAAGAGAAGGGGCACAGAAAGGAGATAAGGTAGATTTGAAGGAAGAATTAAGGGAAAGCAGGAAGGAAGATGGGAAAGGAAGGGAGGAAGGAAAGGGTAGGGAGAAAAGGAAAGAAGGACAGAAGGAAGAAGGATGGAAGAAAGGTAGGAAAGGAAGGAATGAAAGAAGAAGGGAGGAAAAGAAGGAAAGAAAGAGGAGGTAGGTAGAAAGGAAGGAAGGAAGGAAAGAACAAAGGAGAGAAAGAAGGATGCCAGGGAAGAAGAAAGGAAGGAAAAGCAAGAAGGAAAATGAGGGAAAGTAAAAAAAAAAAATGCATGAAGAGGAAAAAAAAGGAAATGTAGGAATGAAATAAATGTAATAAAAAGAAAACAAAGACAGAGGGAAGAACAGAAAAGAAAGGCAGTAAATACAAAAGTTTCAGAGCAAGGAGAGAAGGCCCGGTGGACCGTGTTTCTGTAGAATAACATACCTTACTCACATGCATGTGTTCTACTAACAGAAAATATACATCCTCTAATATAAACCTGCTGCACTGCCGCCAGTTCTTGTTAATGCAGCCTGAGTTGAAAGGGTTTAAGAGTGTCGGCTGCACTACCCACTCACCCAGACTAACTGTACTCTCAATTTACACAGAGGGACAAAAGGCAAGGACATCAACACCATCAAGTCCCTGAGGGTCCTCCGGGTCCTGCGGCCACTGAAGACCATTAAACGGCTGCCCAAACTGAAGGTACGGTAATCGAATCTGTCAAAAGAGCAAAAAACACAGAGCAGCTGGTGCAGCACTGACACACTATTGCAAGTAATGATCTAACGTCATGTTTAAAATTACTTATGAATCTGTAGTCTTAAATGTGAGACTGAATACATCTTCAGAGCATCCTTAACGGAGGTCACGGCACATAGATTAGAAGTAGCAAGTATGAAGATTGCTTCCTGAAGCAGTTCTGTGCAAGAAGGCACAGTCTGTCTTTTTCTTTTGCATTTCCCAGAACACAAAAGTCCTTTTAAAAGCTCAGCACCCATCTTGGCAGCTATGTACATATATTACTGGTTTCAATTTGAGTGGTCACCAGCGATGATAACTGCGTGCATAGAATAAATACAATTTTTTTTTAAAAAAAAGTGACTTTGCCTCGTTAACAGCTCAACCGACTCTGGCTCTGGCGTTGAATGCAGGGAATGCTAATTGCATTCCCTGGAATGGGCTAGGGCAGGAGGGGAGTAGTGGAGGAGGACTGCGAGGCACAATGACACAAAAACACAGTATGCCTACAAAGCCAAGAAAAGCAAAACACTTTTAACTACACTTAAAATTTAATAAGTAGTGGATATACCTGCCTATATGCAGTTGAAACAGTTTTGAACCTCAAATGTCTACAAGAGTCAGTGCAGCAACACAACTGTCCCGCTTTATTTTATATCCGGACTGTGGAACCTTTAACGACGACTGTCTGACCTGCAGGGTTCTGGGTGCATAATCAGGCATTAAGAGTTTCTAGATGTAAAGCAGAGCCATACCGTGCATTGATTTAAAAGTGATCAATACAATCTTAAATTGGATTCTATAATGAATGGGAAGCCTGTCCAGTTAAGAACAATAATAAATCACCAAAGGTGCAGCTTCTGTTTGTCTTCAGTGTGGTGAGTGCTTTTCTCTTGTAGTAGCTACTTTTAGAGGGGTCACAAATGCCTAAAGTCTCTCTAAAACACCTCCTGGTTTATTGGTGGAGAAATGCATTATGCTGCAATGGTGATTTGAACGCTTAGGAACTTCATTAATTTTCATTACTAACTTCATTCTGTACCTTACACACCTGCAGTAGGTGAGTATTTGGTACTCAGAGGAGCAATGTGGCAATTAACAATGAAACGCATACTTAATAAGTCTCTAATGCACTGTGACGCATTACACTGATGATTTTTCATTGTTTAGCCAATGTTTTATGATTTTAATGATGGCTCTTGATATATTTAGTAATTTAGACTAGATTGCTGACTGCATCCGCAGCTTTAATTTAATTTGACCTATTTGGTGCTCACTCACCTGTCAGTCATAAGCTAGCAGTTATTCCCTTTTTGTTTGAGATGAACTGGCAATTATTTCAAATTAACTTTCTTGCAGAAATTAGGTTACTGCAGAAGTGAAGTCTTGCTTCCCATTTTCATTTAAATATGTTTAAATTGGAGGTGTTGTGTAAATTATAACGAGCTTTTGGAGAGTTGATCTTTATAGATATTTTTTACAGAGCTTTTAAACCATATTTTATAATTTGTACAACAGTTTGCCATGATAAAGTTATTTTATGTTTACTTAAAACAAAAAAAAGAGCACTGGGAGCACCAATGCTGGACACAGTGCTAGACAGAATCTCAAGTGCCGTGAACAGTGTGTGATGTAAAGAATCAGTGAAGACGAGCAAAAAATGCTGTTGTGACCCTCAAATGTTGTCTCAGCTTCCCTCTGCCGTGTGGATGAAACTGATCATCCAAAAGTAATGTATCTGACAAAAGATGAGAGATCTGATCGGGGTAGTAAAAATGAGATGATTGAGACAGAACGAAGGTGGCAGACAGACGCCCATCCGAGCTCTTCTTGGATACTTGTGCAGAGTGGTTTGACAGACAGGCTGGTTAGAGTAGCTCTGTCCTCACTCTGGAGGAAAACCACCCTTGATAGGAATCACTCAAGCAGCAGCATATTCATTGGTTACATTGTACACGTGTCAGAATAGATCGACAAAGCACTTCATCTCTCAGAGAGATCCCAGCACAAGCTGACAGAGAGAGTACTGTAACAGGCAGAGATGCACTGAAATAGACTTCATGCAAGTGTGGGTTCATGTATCAAGTATGCGCTTATTTGGTTGTTTGAAGGTGGAAGATGACAAAAAAAAAAAAGAGGCCGATTGTGTCGACAAAGTGGTTGTGTGTGGTCTAGATAACATTTGATCCAAAGCCAGATTACTAATCAGAACACAACAGCTTTTTATTCATCTCAATTCAGTTCGATTTAATCTAGTACAATACGGTTCAATTCAGTATTATTTAAATAGTGCCAATTCACAAGAACAGTCATTTCAAGGTGCTTTACATTGTAGTTTAAAGACCCTACAATATTAGAAAGAAACCCCAACAATCCCATGACCCCCTGTGAGCAAGCACTTGGCGACAGTGGGAAGGAAAAACTCCCTTTTAACAGGAAGAACCCTCCATCAGAATCAGACTGAGAGAGGGGCAGCCATCCACCGTGACAGGTTGGGGAGGGGGGAGGGAGAAGAGAGCAAAGACAGAGGGGACACAAAACACACTATGGGAGAGAGAGACAGTTTTTAGTAGCTAACTGTCAAATGCAGAGTCGTGTATAAACACACAGAGAGTAAAAAGAGATGAGTGAAGAAATGCTCAGTGCATCATGGGAAGCCCCCTGCGGCCTAGGCCTATAGCAGCATAACTTGAGGGATGGTTCAAGGTCACCTGACCCAGCCCGCACTGTAAGCTTTATCAAAAGGAAAGTTTTAAGCCTAATCTTAAAAGTAGAGAGGGTGTCTCCTGAATCCAAGCTGGGAGCTGGCTCCACAGAAGAGGGGCCTGAAAGCTGAAGGCTCTGCCTCCCATTCTACTTTTGAAAACTCTAGGAAGCACAAGTAAGCCAGCAGTCTGAGAGCAAAGTGCTCTGTTAGGATAATAAGGTACAATGAGGTCTTTAAAATACGACAGTTCCTGATTATATATATATATATTTTTTACAGTTCTGTGTGTTTGTGTGTGCGTGTTTCTCAGGCCGTGTTTGACTGTGTCGTAAACTCTCTGAAGAACGTCCTCAACATCCTCATCGTCTACATCCTCTTCATGTTCATCTTCGCTGTGATTGCTGTTCAGCTCTTTAAGGGGAAATTCTTCTTCTGCACTGATGAGTCCAAGACCCTGGAGAAAGACTGCAGGTAAATTTTTATTACTATTTTCTATTCTAGCTACTCCTTCCTCCTTCACCTTTTTCTCCTTTTTTTTGTCACATCTTTTCAATTGCTTCTGTCTGCCCTCTTCATTTCAGGGGTCAGTTTCTGGACTATGACAGGGATGATGTAAAGGCTCAGCCCAGAGTGTGGAAGAAGTATGACTTTCACTATGATAATGTGCTGTGGGCTTTCCTGACGCTCTTCACCGTCTCCACCGGAGAGGGCTGGCCGCTGTAAGTCAGGACAGCCTGCGCATCGCTTCATTTGAGTAGCACCTGGCTGGAGGTCCATGTGGTTTGCATTGAAGATAATTAACTAATAAATCTGATGAACTGGTTTACAAAGAAATAGTGCTCACAGTTTTTAGCTGATATTTGAATATTGGGAGCATTCTTGCCTTTTTGATGTTGGAATTTCCATTAGTGATTCATCCTGAAAGACACTCGGCACACCTGGGGGCAGATTGTACTGTGCAGTTTAAATGTACCTGATTTCTCCCAGACTTAATTACTGTGCACTCTGTTAAGATGCAATCAGGTCTCATTGCATGGATGTCAGTCTGCCATTCTGTGCCTTAACGTCTCTGCCTGCGCTGAACTACCACAAGCAGATTCATCGTCGTCCCTGTTAAAGGTCGTTGATGCCTGTTTGCTTTTTGCATTTCACGCACTTACCTGGAGATGAAAAGTAAATTGCTAAACTGAGTGAGCTTGTCATGGGAGCTAAAAATCCCAAAGTTCTAAACGAGTTGTGACAGCCCAATAACACCATAATCACAAGGAAGGAGTCGCGGTTGGTTTTATGATAAGATATTGTACCTGATGATACCGCTACAGTATATGAGTGCCAAAGACACAGCCTTGTAGCATTTGTCAAGATACAGATTCACAGATAATGTATTAAAGAAAGAACAAAAGAAATCAAATTTAATAAATTAAATGGAAGAGATGCAAGACAGGCTCTGGGAACCTCATCGGCTCTCTGCTGATTAAAGGAGTGTCCACACTGGAAGCGCTGATGGTCAGATATTCTCCTAAGCTCCGGTTGCTTAGGTAACCCATTTATTTACCCTTTCGTGTCCATTACTGGCATCCTTTTTCTTATTGTTAGTCACTTCAAGAGTTGAGAAAATTTTGCTGCGTGAACTCGCTGAATGTCATCGGCTTTCTGTGGTCGCCACGTCGAATTGCTTCGCGTGTGGATGCCCCTTTAGCGTCTGGTGGCAATGGCCAGTTTTTAAAGTCTTCCACTTTAATCAGAATATCCTGGAGCAGATATCCAGTTCAAGATGGTTCTGTTCCATCTATAAATTTGAAAAAGCTATTTAAAAAAAAAACACTAGAAGTTGTCATCAGATGAAAGCCGCAAGTTTCAAGATCACATGTCCTCCTTTTGTTTTCTGCATAGGCCCATTACCTGCAAGCAACCAAAGCCTGATCAAAATACATTTTAGTAGATCTTGGACTGCAAGCAAACTACAAATGAAATTTACTTGCTAAAGTTGCCTCTGTTTGATGGTTTTATCACTAGATGTAATTTTAGGTATTGACCAAGTTATTTAACCTCCTGAGACCCTGCGTCCACATACGGGGACGTTACATTTCGGCTTTGCTGCACCTTATACTTCATTGTGCTCAATAGTATTTTATAATTGGTTAAGTCATGTTGTTTTTGTTGTGTTAGGCTATAAAATAATCCCATTATCCACATCTGAGGACACTGTTTTCCTCACAAAAGTATGTAACGACCACGTAACAAAATACAACTTCCTGTTCAAAGAGGAAGCTTAGTTTATATACATATCAGGTCCATCTAATCACACATATCTAGGAGAAATTAAAAAATGCATCGCAAACAGGAGCTCGGGTCTCAGGAGGTTAAAAGCTCTTATCAGCACTCTATCACAAACAAATTGAATAGAGCGACATGAAAAGACTTTCTCGGAGCCAACTTGGATACATTTGTGAAAAATATTGTAAGAGGTTCAGTCACGTGAGGACAGAAACAAAGCAGAGGAACAATATGAAATTATTGGGCCTATACAGATATTTTGTAAGGCATTACAACACCTTACCACCGGCTGTAAAAATATTTAGTCATTTCATTTTCCCCCTCTTTTTCAGTGTCCTGAAACACTCTGTGGACGCCACATACGAGGACCAGGGTCCCAGTCCAGGCTTTCGCATGGAGACATCCATTTTTTATGTGGTCTACTTTGTGGTGTTTCCCTTCTTCTTTGTCAACATATTTGTGGCTCTGATCATCATCACTTTTCAGGAGCAGGGAGACAAAGCCATGTCAGAATGCACATTGGAAAAGAATGAGGTGAGAATAATGCACTTTATTGCTTTTTTCTTCTTCTGGGTAACAAATGAGTCGCCACCCTACACACGGCACAAACACAGTCATTTCTTCAGAAGCGCTAGCACTCATAGTGATCCTCTTCTAAATATCTCGTCCATGTAAATCATATTAAACATGACAATTCCCTTAACGAGAATAAAGCACTTTAAAGGGAAGCAGCAGGGCTTATCTTCTCACTCGCTTCATCTCTTCTTCGAAGGGACTTTGTGAAAATCCTGCTGTTTTCTATTTGTGATGTATTGGCTAGTTATCAGAGAACTTCAATTTGTGTTATCGTCTTTTGATATTACAAAAACACTCAGAAAAGTCATTAGTGGCGTGCCAGCTGTCCTTTATTTTTCAAAGTTTGAATTCTTCTCTGTGATGAAAGATGTAAAGTACTTGCACGAGAGACCATTCTTACCCAGTCTGTTTGTTTTGTCTTGTTACTTACAGAGGGCTTGTATTGACTTTGCCATCAATGCCAAGCCGCTGACGAGATACATGCCAGAGAATAAGCAGTCCTTCCAGTACAAAATGTGGAAATTTGTGGTGTCGTCTCCTTTTGAGTATGCCATCATGACTTTGATCGCTCTCAATACTGTCGTGCTGATGATGAAGGTCAGTTATTTCTCCCCCTAATGAGGCGCGCGGCAGTTCCTCTCAGATACCTCTGAGGCAGAGAAAGTAGTGCATTGGCTCAGTGATACTTGTGCAGTTCCCAATGTGACACAGCAGACTGTTGAAATATTAAAAAGGATTGTTTTTATAAATGTACCATTAAATAATTTAGTTTTTATGGCAATGATATAAGAATACCAACTGTGGTCTGGCCTTGAAACATATTGTAGTCAAAAACTGACTGTTGACACTTTTGCTAAACATGGCCATTTGCTCTGAGGGTAAAGAGCTTGTATTCTTTTGCTCACCTACCTTTTCATTTAGGTAATGCAGGTTATTTTGGGCAAAGAACTCCATTTACACTGTATGGTTGCAGTTTTTAGAAAGCTCTCTGGAAGGCCCAGTCTGAACATCCATCCATCCATCCATCCATCCATGCAACTTATCTGTGTTCAGGTCGCAGGGCAGTTTAAGCAGATAAGCTCAGACCTCCCTCTCCCTGGCCATATCTTCCAGCTCATCCAGGAGGAGACCGAAGCATTCCCAAGCCAGCTGAGATATATATTTTCTCCACCATGTTCTGTGTCTATCCCAGGGCCTTCTCTCAGTAGGATGTGCCCAAAAGACTACCCCCAGGAGGAATCCAGGAGGCATCCTGGTCAGATTCCTAAACTACCTCAACTGGCTTTTTTGATGTAGAGGAATAGCAGCTCTACTCTGAGCACCTCCAAATGAACAAGCTCCTCAGCCTCCTCCTCTCCAAGAGAGAGCCCCTTATGGAACTGTAGTATTTAATTGAAATCAGCAGCACCCCGTCTCCGCTGTACAAAGTGTGAGTACCTCTACCTGAGTTGCCTGATGGTTTGCCAAAGTTTTGTTCCATGCTTTCACCAAACACTTCCCAAACCCGAGTTTTTGCTTCAGCTGCTGCCAGAGCTCCAGTGCTCTTGACCTGTCAGCCAGGCCCATAGGACTCAGCCTGAGGAAGCCCTTCACCTTCGATGTCCACCATCTAGTTCGGGGATTACTGCCACGACATGCATCAATAACCTTGCAGCTGCTGCTCTGTGAAGCTACTTCAGCAATGGAGGTGCAGAACGTGGTGCTGTGGCTCCTGTGAGTGGTGGACCCACAGCCAGGCTCAGCCAGGCTCCATGGGCTAAGGCCTGGCCATGCAGATGCTCACCCTGAAGTCCCTACCGGAGGCTTGGCCCCAGTGTTGGACCCTGGTAACCCTGTCCAGGGCAGGGTAGAGTGGTCCCTTGATCTTGTTTGGCCCCTCACCCAGGACCATTTTGCTCTAGGAGACCCTACCAGGGGCAAATTTCCCCCAACCACATAGCCCCTGGGCTCACTGCAACACTCAAACCAGATCATTTCAGTGTCACTCAAATCACTTGCAGTTGAAATGCAATAAATGGGATAATGGGAGTAATTTTCATCTACACACATTGCAAACTAAATATAACTAAAGATATTTAAGAGTAGATATTTAGTGTTTCATGTTTCATCTTCTGTCCTCAGTTTTATGGCGCTCCGGAAGTGTACGAGTCCATGCTGAAATACTTGAACATCGTCTTCACAGGCCTCTTCACAATCGAGTGCATACTCAAACTTATTGCCTTCAATCCACTGGTGAGTTATTTTTGCCCACATACTGCACTGTGCTCTGCAAGCAGCTGTTCACTGTTATAACATGTTCCAGTTTACACATAAAGGATTAAGTGAATTGGTTCTTCTGGAGGTTAAATTGATTTCAAGGATGTGATCTTTGAAGGCATCTTTTAGTGAGTCACACAGTGTCACTTTGAGAAGCTTGTATGGATCTTACCTAAGCATTATGACACAAACAGTAAATAAAATGTAACTTTTTTTTTTAAGTGTTAAATTCAGAAACAGGAAGGGTTAGCTAATAACAAAAAGAGGGCTATGAACAGAAGAGTGTACAAAAGAAATAAATCTCCCAACGTGGCGCCGTCTGGCCTCCAGCGAAGCATTTCATCTTAGGCTCTATTCCATTTGCGAGGTCCATTTATTAAATAGCTTTTCTCACACACCACTTACCTCCACCTGTTTAGCTGTTAAGCCCAGATGACTGCGCTCACATCTGCTGTCATAAATGCTCTGCTGCCACTGTAGGTCTGCAGCATGCAGCTGCAGGGCCTGGCAGCAGCCTCTGCCCTCAGGAGCAGGATGATTGACCAGTCTGAAACGGCTCATAAGTTATGCAAAAGAGTGTGTTAGCGTTTGCGTGTGTGAATATGTGAGTTGATTTGTGTGCCTAAAGGAGGTGGCTAGTGTTTTTGTGTCTTTATTTTTTGGAGTGTGCTCACTGGAACACTTTTTGCAACTTTTTCATGTCCATATTTGCTACCATTTATCTGAAAATGTAACCAAATACACAAAGTTCTGTGTTAGAATTTGCCCACATATGTCAACATACTGTAATTTCCATTTTTGATCAATGATATTTTCCTGACTTTGTTATCGGTTTTGCCTGTCTGTCATATTTTGGTGCCCTTTCATGAACGTATGGCAGGTTGATGTGCAGAGAGGTGCAAACAGGAGGCTCAATCAAATGAGGCAGTCCAAAGGGAGCTGTTGCTGGAAAATGGATCATAGATTTTCTGCTGGGATTAGATGTCTTAGAGCAGAGTCAGCAAATCGCAGCGCTGCCAGTGTGGTCATTTTATTAATAGCAGCAAATTAAATGCATAAAAATAAGGGAATAACACTAATTTATATTAAGTATAAACATGTTTATAAGCTGGCATCAAAGTCAACTTTGACTTATAATTTGAAACTATACAGTTCTTCACAGCTAGTTTAAACTGATTGCTTTAGTCCTTTTAATTCCTGTAATCATTTGAAAACAGCAGAACTTGTTAATAATACAATAATCACGAGTGCCTGCATTTTATTTTTAGCTTAAAGCTTTCAATATTTTGTGCTTTTAGAGCCAGAAGTGACTATATTTACACGGCAGAGTGCTAAGTTAGCAACTAATGCTAGCAAGCCTGGTTAGCAAGGTATATGTAAAGACTGTATGGGTGCAATGCCAAGATACCTCTTTATTAGCACTAAGCATAATACTAATATAATACTAGAATTTGAGTCATAAAAACTGGAGCATGAGTTTCTTATACAGTCTGTTAGGATAATTCACAGCAAATCAAGTCATATGTTTTTTTTCTGATAGTTCCTTTAAAACTACCTTTGCTAAAGTAACATAAAGACAGCTGTAATGTCTGTAATCATGCAACAAAAGAGAAGGGATGCGATCATCGTACCAAACAAGAACGCTCTTTTATAAAATTCCTCATTCAACAATCATTTCCAGTGGTCCAGCTTCTATATACAGTATAACAGTAACGTGCGTATTTTCAATATATAAGCAGTAACAATATTTCTGTCCTTGACAAAAACAAAGACAAATTACTCACCCACCAGTATCCTCATCCTGTTCTCTTCCCCCCTCCCCTTTTGAGCCCCACGTTTTTCACCAGGCTTGCTGAACATAATTTAAAATGCCGCTGCAGTGATGAACTACTCTATAAGAAACATGCTGTAAAACTAATTGTTGCATAATTGATGTCAACAAGTTCGTGCACATTTTCCACAAATGACAGAGAGCAAGATCAGGAAGCGCAATATTTTCCAGCATGTCCCACCGCCAGCAAACAAGGCGCCTATTTTTAATCAGTGTAGTTTAAAATTACTGAATAAATATTTTTTGGCTAAAGTTCAGTTCATAAGGAAAATGTATACCGTATAAATAAAGTTAGGCTTTGGTTCACAAGATAGAACCTTGACTTGAACATATTGTGGAACAACTTAAATTTAACACAGCTAACCTGACCAGAATGCTACACACACACACACACACACACACACACACACACACACACACACACACACACACACACACACACACACACA
>JAVDPK010001041.1:833910-880741 GCA_034780415.1 Cichlasoma orientale | reverse complement strand
ACCCACACACACACACACCCCCACACACACACACACACACACACACACACACACACACACACACACACCAACACATACACACACACACACACCAGTCTAGTGTTTCATGTTTTATTGCCGTCCATTGCGAGTGTAAATATTGTAATAACTCTCAGTTTATGACTGTGAATGTGAATGAGAGGGGAGTTGTAAAGCCCCCTGAATAAAAGCTCTATATAAACACAACCATTTTCCATTTAAATGTAGACATGAGAGAAGCAGTGAATTTGAACAGTTATCAGATTCTCTTTTATTCTCTGTGAGAAGTAGGAGACAAAATGATGCTGAAGACACTGAAGTACAAAACATATTAAAGTTTTAATGTATCCACTTCTCTTCTTTCTCTTCTTTTCAGAACTACCTGAAAGACCCCTGGAACGTGTTTGACTTAGTGACTGTGATTGGAAGCATCACAGACATTTTGTGTACAGAGATAAACGTAAGAGCTGCGTCGGTTATCACTTCCACCTCCCTCGCATGGGTCACTTCCTACATGGGTACCAAAGCTGCTCAGTGCATGCTCATACTGTAGCTGAAGGTGCATTATGGCGAGGCAGCATGCTGTCACGCAGGAACCAGCTTTAGTCCAACCAGGAGAACTATAATCATGGGATAATGGACTAATCAAATATTTTACTACAGGGAAAGTGATTTACTCTGAGCATGCAAGCTTTCAAATACTGTTATTATGATGAATCCATATTCTATTTTTTTGATGTTTTTGTTTATAAAAAGCCGGGGAAAAGTTATGAAAAGTACCCATCAAAGCAGCCTGTGATGTCAAAACCTTTTAATCCCAGACTGCTGCCTTCACATTTTTTTTGCCACCAATTCCTCCCAACTAATTATTAATTTTGTTGCTATTATGACTAAAAATTTGAGCAGCTGAAGCATTAATTTGCATGTGCTTTTGCTTAATATTTTTTTGTTTATTTATTTTTTACATTTTTCCAGCTTCAAAATCATCGGTGTGGAAATCATGCTTTGCTCTTCTCTTATTGCCTCAGTCCTTGAATCAAAAGCTCAGCCAAGCAAATGAATAGCAAAAATACGACATCATAAAAATCAATGCACGAAGCAAAAGCCGACCGCAGCTCATCGTGCTGCCGTTGCGGTCTTGAACGTTTCGTTTCCTAATCGCAGCAGATGAAAAGCAGCCGCGCAGATCGAGGACTGAGGCAGGTTACTTTAGCTTTCTGTGTTGCAAAGTCAGTCTTGGTGTGACTTTCTCTTCATGTGATCATTAGTCTTCTTCTCTGTCTCTTTTCTCTTGCTGCTTCCTCCCCCCCCCCCCTTTCCCCTCCCCCCTGCTGTTTCCATCTTCTGCTGTGTCTTTCCTGGCGCCTGTGCCCTCACTCTGCTCCTTCTGTCATATCTGACACCTCTAGACGGTAAGTGGCTTTTCTTGTTGGCCGCTGATTTTGTCTGTTCCCCCGTCCCTGCGTGTTGTTCTCTCCCACGGCTTTAGTTTAAAGTGTCTAGCTACACCTTGAATGTGAGATGATATAAAAGATCTATTAAACCACTGTGGCGTGAAATGTGTGCCTTAACAGTAATAAGACCTTCTAGAGCAATTACTGTTGCATAAGCACTTAATGTGAAAACGTACAGCGTTTTTTTCACAATTCAGTCAGGACCATTATAGTGAAAAGAACATTGTTATTTCCATCGGCAATAATTTACTGGCAGCCTGGCTTTTTTTCTTTCTTTCTGGGACCTCCTTGACCTTCCATGTGCATACAGCCAAAGGCTGAGAGAGCAGCAGCAAGGCTCCCTGTACAGAACAGTGACAACAGACATGACATTCATTAAGTATGAAAAGAGATGTGGGAATGGAGTTGGGTTGCAAAGTGGCTTTCAGATGTGCAGCTACTGTGGGCAGCAGCTTAAATAGCGCACATCTGATTGGCAGAAGGGTATCAGCTGAGCCATTAGCTGATGTTGGCTTTGACTGAGATCATGTGATCTGGCGGGTTTTGGATGGAGCGACACCTCTTGGCCTGCCTGGAGTATGCTGTGCTCAAGTTATGACATTTCCTTCAGCTGGATCAATTCTGAGCTACAAAAGGATCAGTTCTGCTTCTAGCCTACAGTACATCACCCCTCTGGCATTTTCTTGTTGCTCCATGCATCATCCATTCATCCTTTTTTTTTAACTTCTTATCCAGTTCAGGGTTGCAATGGGACTGAAGGCGATCCCAGCTGTAATCGGGCTGTGCAAAAGTCTTGAGACACCCTTCATTTCTTTATATTTTGTTTCCAAGGAGCCAGACTTTCTTGTCATTTTTTTTAAGTGGCCTTGAGCAGTAGTTTCCCAGACTTTCTGGAGTTCTCTCAAATATTTTCTTTGGACATTGGCTGCTTTTTCACTCATTTTCAGTACCAATCCTTGTACTGGACCATTTTAAGAGGAGTATTTTTTTAAGCCACTTAACACTGACCAAGCATAAATGTTACAAGCAGGAATGTTGCTTTTTGTTTCTTGATCAGTGAATCATTCAAGCATAAAACTCAAGGGATGAACCAGTCTTGCGTCTGCATGTAACAGAAAACAAAGTTAAGTTTAACACAGTTTGACAGGCTTAAGTTTTTATTTTTGAACAAACAAAATGATTTCCATAGAGCGATCAGCTGAAAGCTGCACAAGTGGAGGACAAAAGAAGAAATGAAGTGGCAGACAGCAGAGGCACAGTCATGTCCTTAAGTAATAGTGAAAAACATTCATCAAAGACCTGACACAGGACCTGAGAGCTGCATCTACCCTTCAGTTGATCCATCTATGGTATGCCAAATTACACAGGAACTGACTGAAAATCAGTGGCAACAGGTCTGAATTAGAAAATTTTGGTTCAAAGGGAGGAGGTCAGGTAAGAGGTCCAACAGTGAGTGTCTGCAGCCCTCTGTGAAACACGGTGCAGGCTCCGTCATGGTTTGAGGCTGCATTCAGCCAGTGGTGCTGGAGATCTTGCCAAAATTAATTAGATCTTGAGATCAAGTTATAAATGTTTAGATTGAGGAATATTTACTGTAAATCTCATTAAATTAAATTAAATTAAATGTTTACTGAACAAATTATTCAAAAAATGAAATGGTTGTAAACTGTTTCAGACACTTTAGTTAATTTTTATTTTAATTTTTTTTAAGTAAAAACTGAATTGAGGGTGGATCTGCTTCAGAGGCTATCGCTATCTGGGTAGCTAAATCATAGGACCATAAGTACTGTGTTTTATCTGTTTCTTCATATTTTATCTCCAGTTTCTGTCACCTACTGTAGATTTTGTCCCTGTCGGGTTACAGAACATTCAAACTGGGTGAATGATGGGACAGGAGGCAGAACAAAAAATTATATATTTTATATTTGACTTTTATGCTCTCTATGATGACTGTGCTAATTAAAATGACCCTTCTCAGCCCTTGTGTGTTTTGGTGCGCACTGACACACATTCATACTGTATTCCTCAGTCCGCTGGATTTCAATGGAGGTTCTGCTCTTTATTTACTTGTCGTCATGGTGAATCAGCGTATTGGAGCGCCACTGATGATGGCTTTCTTTCACTAATCATGCACGAGCCCAAGTCAGGAGGAACATAGTTGCTGAGCTCAGAGTAAATCAAGTCTGCGACCTGCATCATGGAATACGGCCCAGGTTTCCTTTGGACTCTTTTTTTTTTTTTACTTCTGTTTTTAAGGACTTTATCAGCCACAAAATAAAGTCTCTTGTTACTGAACTCTGCCTCTGCATTCTTGCGTTTGGGTCCTCACCTCAAGCCACTCCACAATATGGGAAAACACTATCAGAGCAGGAACATGTTAAGTGTATTTATTTGGTCAATGTATTTTATGCCTTAGGAATGAACCCTTTTAGCAAGAATATGTTATTTTTCAAAAATCACATGGTATTGCCTCAAATCTGATACAAAATAACACAATTCCTGTTTTTTTTTTTTCTCTTTCCCAGAAAGAAATGATCAACCTGAGTTTCCTGAGGCTGTTCAGAGCAGCGCGTCTCATCAAGCTTCTGCGACAAGGCTACACTATCCGCATCCTGCTGTGGACCTTTGTTCAGTCTTTCAAGGTAAGGAAAGTACACGAGTGACATAAACACGCAAAAACATGCACATCTGAGCTGGAGTCTGAAGCATCTCGGTAAGTATGTCAACTTACAGAAAGAAACTTTTAATTTGGAAAGACACACGAGCAGGCAATTTGCACTTGCATAAAAGCGTATCTCATACAATACAGCTAGTGGGATAAAGGGCTCAAAAAACAGGCCTAGGCATGCTGCTGAATCCCCTTGTTCCTGTTCAAATAGAACGAAATAGCTCTCAGCAGACAGCAGTTTAGATTTTCACACCATGCCGGTTTTGTTCTCTAAATCCCCTGGGACAAGTTGAGTTAAATGTGGAGCGCTGGGGCCACAGCAGAGGGAATTTATAGCAGCTTTAATGTCAGTGTTGAGAGCTTTTAAGCCCAATGAAAATGGACAGTAGCTTCAGAGTGTTAAAAGGTGGCTATTTAATTACAACAGATGTTCGCCGCCTTCTTGCAGTGATAGAAATAGCTGGCTGAAAAGAACCAACCCTGCAGGTCGGGTTCACTGCTCGGGTTCTTAAATGTGTACCGTAAAATGTTACAAGGGTGCTTGTTTCTCTGTGGAGAATCAGATTTATCTGTGTGTGTGTGTGTGTGTGTGTGTGTGTGTGCGTGCGTGTGTGTACAGACACAGAGGAAGAGATCAAAAGAGGCACTGTGCACTGTGCGTGTTTGTGTGTGCATAAAATGAACATCGGTGGTACCGTGCAGTTTATGATTGTGTGTATTTATGTGTTCGCTTCTAGGCCCTCCCATATGTCTGCCTACTCATTGCCATGCTGTTCTTTATCTACGCCATCATAGGAATGCAGGTGAGTCATGATGTGAATAAAGCACATGTGAATTTCATGATTGAATCAGATGTGCCTCCTACAAACTGTAGATCTCCCAGCAGCCTATCACTGAAGGATCTGGGTGGGCGTGACTACACTTTAGACTGTGCTTAACAGCATTGCTCTTAATCGCTTTGCTCAGTATAGCATTCACCCATTTGTTTGTGGAGTTCTTTAGCTTTATAGTCAGTGCCATCTTGGTTTTTGAAGCCACAAGTGGCCAGAGCTAACCAAGCTAGCGAGCTTGTTTAATGCAAAACTTTAGCCCATAATAAAATTGAAATCAGAGAGTTATTAAAAAAACAAAAAAACAGCTTCCACCCTTATGGAGTAAATATTTTGTGGATATCATACAGGCTGGTTTTTCACAGTTTGGAAATCCTGTCACAGCAGTTAAAAATTACCTTAAGCACAGCAAACATGTGACAAATAGCTTAAATAAGTAGAATGGTATGTAGCTGAATAAAATAGAATGCACAATGATCAAACAAATATCTTCATAAGCTAAAAATGAATCTGAAATAAATACAGTAGAGTAAATATTCCCTCCAATGGGGGAGGAAAGGTGGTCTCTGCCCCAAACATTAATCAGAAACAGTTTGCCTTCACCAAAGCGCAATAAAAGTTTTGAGTGAGACAGTACTCCGTCTTTATTATGCAAAATATTCCAAACTCAATGACGCAAAAACAAAATTGAAACAAATTGCTTCTTAAATGTTCTAAAAACATCAGAGCAAATAACAGCTGGCATTCAAGTGGCTCATTATAACAATGTAATAAACAGTGCAGTGCAATAAAGTGGCTCAGTGTGCGCTGAGTGTTGTGACAGCGCAGGGCTGAAATAGCCTGTTAACATGAGAGAACAGATTACTCTCTGCTAGACAGATGCTGTGAACTACACCGAGTTATTGCTTCTTTATTTCTGCTCCAAAGTTTGACAATTTTGAAATATGAGTCTGGGGGGATGGAGTCTCTTTGGACGTCGGCCTCAAGGAACGCCGAGGAGCTGCAGTTTGTAACACTTCCGCGTGACGCTTCATTTTTCAGCCACTGATGTTGCAGCGTGAATATAATTCATTAATAGTAGTGGGTGACTGCAGCCTACAGTAACAGCACCTCCGTGGTGGATAAATGCTGCCTTGCCAGATGCTTTCTGTGTTAATGAAATTGACTGTGAGCTCTTACATTTTTGCTGCATATAGCAGGCACAACAAAAATCTGTCTGGCATTGCTGTGCAAATGTTTTTGATAAATAAGTGCATTATGTTTTTCATGAAAAAATGGACAGTTACAGTGGAGGGACAACCTGCTACCTGCCTGCTGTCAGAGGCCTCCTGGGTGTAGCAGCTGGTGTTTATAGGTCAGCAGGATGGACTTGCCAAGAGGCAAATAAATATTTTAAAAAAGCCTCTGGGATGCTTTATTGGACTCGCACTAGGATAACTATGAGGTACGACAGCTGTGTCTGTCATTCAGTTTTAGTTCAGATCAATAATGGTTTCCTGGAACGGCATTTGCATAAAACTACAAAGTATAAACAAGTAATGCTTGAGATAAATGATAAATATGTGCACTAAGTAGTAGCAGTGCACAGTGCATTACACAGTTAAAGAGTGAGTAACACAAAGAAGGAGAATTGGCTGAAGCTTTATTGACTTACAAAAGCAGTTTGTACAAGGCCACCATATAATTATATTTCATATTCAAATTTAATCCATAAACCACTGTGTGCATGACATCTATTAGTACCTACTGTAGCATATACAGTGAAAAAACATAACAAAGACAGAAAGGGCCACACTGGGAAATCAACTTTATACGTTTGTTGACAGATTTTAATTTAATGACAAATGCATTTTCCACATTCCTACAAGTAGGCTAATCTGCATGTTGAATACAAACATGCTTATGACAACCACTGGGGCACTTAATACAACTAAATACATGATGTACAAGGAAAATAATGAATCTTTTTCTGAACACAGCAACTCAGCGTGGAGTGGGAAATATGCGCACGTTTACGTGTGCCGTCCAAACTGGCTGAAGCCTCACGTCTTCATTTGGCTTCGCTCATAAATTTCTTACCGGTGCTTGAAAATGTTTCTCGTAGTAATGACTACAATAAGCATTAATCACATTTAAAGTAGGAAAAATAGCAGTTTTTATTATCTGGCAGCAGTGAGTAAAATATATTTTGTATTAAAAGTATTTATATATAATTAATCATAAGGTTTAATCAGATTTGTCTGACAGTGACTGAACAAATCACCAACTATCACTTGATTGACTGATTGATTGATTGATTGATTGATTTGCATATATTACCAAATACATCCATTTCAGAGCAATTACAACAATGACAGCCCACCTCTGGGTCTGTAGCAGGAGTTTCTTATAATATCAATTATTGGTTTAATATTTGCAGCAGCATTCCATAACACCTCCTTTGTTGCTGCAGGTGTTTGGTAACATCGCGCTGAGGGATGATAACGCCATAAACCTCCACAACAACTTCCAGACCTTTTTCCAGGCCTTGACCCTCCTCTTCAGGTAACCCTGCTTCCGTGCTCTAATAGGTCCGGCACCTCAGATAATCCAGTGACTTTGGATCAAACTAACTCGAGCGTTCATGTTCACTTTTCGCATGTGCGTCTCTCAGGAGCGCAACAGGCGAGGCGTGGCATGAGATCATGCTGGCGTGCCTCAGTAACCAACCGTGCGTGAACGGCTCAGCAACTATGGGAGAGGACTGTGGCAGCGACTTTGCCTACTTCTACTTTGTCTCCTTCATCTTCCTCTGCTCCTTTCTGGTCAGTATCTCCTCCTGCTGCATGCTTTCATTCACTTACATTTTCCATAAGTTTAATTTTACATCTTCTTATTCTGATTATGAAAGGCTCAGAAAAATGCTGCAAGTAAAAAAAATTTGCCGTTATGAGGCCATAAGCAAGACTAATTCTGAAGTCTCCAGTTTATACCAAGAATGCATGAAATTAAGTGCACGCATAGAAAAATGGTTTCCAGTAATATGAATCTGTATTTTGGGGGGTAAGAATGTGTAAAGCAGCTTAAATGGTCCCTTAAAGAGGACTACATAGATTACATAATCCATGCAGTGGTTTTCTTCAGTTAAAAGCATTATTCTTCACTCTCCATTGTAAAAACAACTACTAACATGTATGCAACTTGTTTTACCCTCTGATTTCATGTAACCAGATGTTGAACCTCTTTGTCGCCGTCATCATGGACAATTTTGAGTACCTGACCAGGGACGCCTCCATCCTGGGGCCGCATCACCTTGATGAATTCATACGTGTGTGGGCGGAGTATGACCCTGCTGCCTGGTAGGAGCTTTTACTGACTTTGCTACACTTTACTCCCCGGGGTTAGAAAGTGTTAAAATGTGTTTGCTTTCGCAAGAAAGGTAAGCCAGGACACAGGAAAGTGTCAGATTGACTTCTGGGTCCCAGCTGGATGACTCTGTGTTGTGGAACTCCAGAAATCTTGTCTTAGCAGCGACGGGTGAACGGCACTGAGCTTGAGCCCAGAGTACGGGCTGAAGCTGGTGATGATCCTCCCTTTTGGCCGGACTGATGCATGTAAATCCAGCGTTCCGCTCGACGTCCACTCAGCTCTCCTTGCTGATAAGCCGGCAGGCTTCAAAGCTCCTCAGTCTGTCATTGTGGTGCGAGAGAGACTATTTCTATCCCTCCAATGGGGGAGTAAAGGTTCATGTCAGAGCCATCTCTGCCCTTAACACCAACCAGACACAGTTTACCTTCACTAAAGCACAATAAAAGTTTTGAGTGAGACAGTAATCTGTCTCAGGTTATGAAAGGCTCGTTAAGTTTTAACGAAGGCTTCGCAGCAGCCTTGTCAGTGAGTCGGGACTCCAGGAGAGATGAGAAATATGAAATTATCATCACCTGACAGACATTACGGGGGAGGAAATATTATTTATTCCTTTGAATATAAATGAGCTGCTCTCAGAAGTGCCTACGGTAACATTCAGCACATTCTCCACTGCTTTAACTCATCCTTATGTCAGGTTCAGTCAGTGCATTTAAGGCTCTTTGTTTTCAGCTTTTATTGAAAAGAGCTAATTGGTTCAATGTGATTTTCTACACAAAAGTTTGTTACCTCTACAAATTACAATTAAAAAAAAACATATTATTACATTTTACGTTAAGTATTAAAATAAAAAAAAACAAAAAACATACCTAATATAAATTTGGCTGAATTCGATTTCAAAGCAGTCTCCTGGGCAGTATCATAATGCTTCCTGCAGGGCTGCTATTTTTTATTTACCCCCTAGAATTTCTGTCCAGACCTTAACCTTGAATTTTATTTTTAAGGAGCTCGGCATTGAAAATAAAATGAAGTAAAATCAGTCTATTTCACTAAAAACTCCAGTTCAGTGTTTTGAGACCGCTGTTTTTGTGAATTGGCGCTATGTAAATAAAACCGAATTGAGTCCTGCCCTGAGATCCACCTCTCACCACCGGTGATGATCCTCAGCGTGAAGGTCGCTTCAGTTTGACACAGAAGTTGATGTTTTCTCTCCGCGCGAAGACAGAGTGAAATCAAACCTGCCCGTTCCACAGAGCGACCTGAAAATGTCAGACGGGTTCGAATCTGTCCCAAGGTGCTCAAGGAGATGGAGGATATCTTCTTGGCACACTTTGGGCCCTTTAATTGTTGCTGGCCATCTCCATCCCTTTATGACCACAGTGCTCTTCTGACGGCTGCTTCCAGCAGGATAATGCACCGTGCCGCTCAGATCATCTCAGACTGGTTTCTTGAACATGACAATGAGTTCTCTGAACTCAAATGGCCTCCACAGTCACCAGATCTCTTTGGGATGTGGTAGAATGGAAGACATCCCTTCATGGATGTACAGTTGAAGAATTAAGACAGTTCTGAAGGTAAAAGCGGGTCCAACCCTGTACCAGCAAGACGTAACTAATGAAGTGACGGTGAGTGTATGTAGCTGTAGTGGCAAATTTGTAACAACAGTGAACTTACTTGATTACATTGTAACAAAACAGCAGAACTCGTCAAAATAAGCAAATAAGAAATCAAGAAATGAATAAATAACCAAGAAATTAAAAAAAGGAAATAAAAACAAAACAGAAAAATGAAGATCCTGTGTGCTTTTTCTGTTAACTGCCTCTTCTTGATAGTTACTCGTTAATGTCCACTGACTGATAATAGAACAGTATGGATAGATGTAATGAAATAACCCATGACCTAACCTCTCGAATATGTCTCATCTTTTTCAGCGGGAGAATATGCTATCGGGATATGTACAAATTATTGCATTTTATCTCGCCTCCTCTGGGCCTGGGGAAGAAGTGCCCCAGCAGGGTGGCTTATAAGGTTTGCACTCCCACACAGTCCTTTTTGTTGTTTTTTAAGGGACCCTGATGGTTTCAGACTGTCAGTGTCTGTTCTCATTCCCTGGGGTGCCAGAGAATGACCCGACCACACGTGCATACAAACGCTCATCGATCCTCCACTAACCAGCTGGCAGGTAACCATGGCAAGTGCAGGAAACAATGCAGCATGTCAGGCTCAGACGGAAGGCATCAGACGCGATGCCCAAGATATTTTCCTGCTTCTAAACACAGGAGTGAAAGAAGAGTGGGTAGTAAAGACGAGAGCATTGTGTGCTTTGTTTCCACTTTGGTTACTGCTGTTGTCTCTTAGCATGCAAGAATAGAGTGCATCTTAAAGGAATACGCCACTGAAAATCTAGTTTTTGCCCTGTAAGTACCACCTCGTGAGGCGTCTCTGGAAAAAGAAAAAAGCTGATCTTTTAGATCGGAAGTTTTATCTTACCTAAAAAGCCCTGGACTTCACTAAAACTGTCAACTATACTTTTAGCCAATTATTCTAGCTATTAAATAGTTTATGGATTTATTCTGGTGGTGCATATCTGCTGCGTATCCATTACTTTTAGGGTGTCTCCACACTTGGCACTTTTTAGTCCTTTTAAATGAAACTTTGGCTCATTTTCCCCCTTGGTGAGGTTTGTTTGTGTAGACACACCTTCCTGTAACCAGGATTTGGATTCTGGGATGCAGCAGAGTACCTGAGTCAGGCTGGAGTAATCCAATTGTAGGTGTGAGAACTGTTCCAGTCCACCTAGTTTGTTTTTTTAAGATTAATATAGCAAATCAGTCCGCATGCCCCCGGGCTACTGCAGAAATACACCCCCGTGGAGTGCTCGTACCCCTGCTAATAACTGCTTCAGATCATACGTTTCAATGACCCACAATGATGGAAAATAAGAAAAAGAAAACCCCAAACATGTGCCTATAAACTTCTGAAGGTACTGCTGCGTTTATCTTCATCAGAGAACAGAAGGTCATTGCAGCTTCTGTGCGGCAACCTTCAAACTTTCCAGATACGCCTTTCAAGCTTAGCTACAGGCAGTGAAACGTACTTTTTCCAAGGAGTATTCCTTTACAGCAACATGTACTCATATTTGTTAACGCATATCTTCCACTGGGACCTATTCATCTTTGTACAGGAAATCCTCCGGATCATCCTCCCCTCCTCTCTCCTCTGGGATCCATTCCTGAATCTGTAAATTCAACTAGGATGGCATTCCTGATCATCATATCCTGGAAATCTTATTAACAAGGATTTCTGTGTTTTCCTCTCTCCATTCTTTCTTTTGGGTTTTTGCCACTTTCTGTTATCACTTCCCCTTCCCCTTTTAATCACGACACTTCCTCACCTGGGGCAACTTCATCCCTCCTTCCATGGTCTCCTACCAACCTTTCCCTGACAAGTGGCCGCATAACTTACTGGAATATGTACGAGATGCTTCGGGACATGTCCCCCCCACTAGGTTTGGGAAAGAAATGTCCGCCCAGAGTCGCCTATAAGGTAGAATCGCGCCTTCCTCCTTCTTTACCCCTTCCTCCTGCAGCCAGTGCTGGTTCCCTGCTCTCACCTGTCAAACATCTTCGGGCTTCTGTCAGTGTGTCGCAGTTGATATCTTCTGGCCTGCTGTTGTGATGTTCTTTCTGTTTTCTCGTGTGGCTCTCTGGGCTCGTCCTGCTCTGTGAGCGTTTTCTGTGCATTTTGTCAGTCTGCGCTACAGGGCCAGGTTACAGTGATAAATAGAAATAAATCAGAGAGGTGAGGAAAGCATACTGTAATATCCACAAAGTCTCTGCTGAGAATAGGAGGTATTGGTTATTAAAATGGCAGCAGCACCAACTAAAATATGTTTATCTGTCTGATAGTTAAACCTACAGTTCGTTTTTATGTCGACGCCACGGAAAATTATTATGAATCCTGCAACTCCACAGAGCGTTTGCTTATTGTTTTGGTTTTATGGCTGTCTTGGCACCCCTGTTTCCTGCAGCAGCAGCAGCAGCAGCAGGTGGCTGTTTTCAGTGAACATGCTCAGCTAAATCCACTGTACACCATCTGCCAAGCGCCAATTAACAGACAAACAAAGATAGCAGCTCGCTGGTGAAGAAAGAAGGTCTAGTGGTTCGCTGAGATATTTTTCTCAAGGATCAGTGGAGACCTCGCTCCATCTATAAGCTTAATGTATGCTATTTTGTTAACTGGTGAAGTAGAAAGTAGCAGACGGCCTGTGGGATAATCCAGCTGTGGGTTACGTGCATCTATAAATGTCTAATTTTTAAAAAAAAATCTAGAGTGCAAAGGACCAGGTAAATATTCAGTGAACAATAAGAGCAGCTCCTCCCCGGGGCAATTATGTTGTTGCTCTGGACAGACTGTAGACGTCTGTAAGATCAAGAATATACCTTATAAAGATGCACCCCACAGGATAAATGATAAAAAGGAGTGCTTTGATTGTCTCTTGATGGCTTTCATCAGTTCATTTTGTCTTATATACTCAGGTTCATGGCCTAAAACTACTGCTACTCTTAGTTTAGACCTGACATTCCCCCACACGCCTAAGCTATAATTGGGGTTTAATTAGTTAGCAAATGCTAGCATGCTAACGTACCTCGTAATGTAATCCTAACATAAATGTTGATGCCAACTATATAACACTGTGACATAACATGTGTCCTCTAGTTTCCCCTTTGGGAACACCATCCAGTTACATACAGTATGAAGCTATGAAAGAAGGCGAGTGGAGACCTTAACCTGAGATAAAAGCAGAAATTGAGTATTGAACCTTTTGCTAAATACATAAACTAACTTGTTTGGGAGTTTATCTTGTCCAGAGTGAACTATAAAAGCTGTGTCAGGAAATAAGCTCACATATTTAAATGAATTTTAGTGAAGAAGCAGTGAGTTTTCTCGCAGGATCACATCTGGATTCACATGCTAATAAGGATTTACTGAAGGATTTCTCATCCCTGCAAGATGAGACGTTTTAGAACATTTTCACCATCGTCTTATCAGCTCCTGCACCGACGTGAACAAAACCGAGCCTTTCCCGCGTGTCCTGCGATTATGCGACCTTTATCCCAGTCAAGTGGGAGTCAAGTATACGCCTCAACAGTCCTCAGGTAGTCCCTGTGCCGGCTGCTTACCTCTCAGCATGCAGACTTAATGTGAGTGGTTCCAGTGTGTGCGCAACTGTCGAAGTGAATCAGATTTATGGCAGCCCTGCCCTTGCCCCAGTTAAAAATGTCTGGGTCTGACGCGGCTGCATCTCCAAATATAACTCTTGTTTTTGTGAATCGGAAGGGAAAGACACGAACAAAGACATGGAGAGAGCAGCGGTCCACTTGAGAGCAAGGCCAGCATTTTTCATTTTTCTTTTTTTCCCCCCCTCCCACTGTTGATGCTGTTGATCACACTCCTTGTTAACCTCCCTTTGTTTCTAAAGAGCACATCATCCTCCCAGTCATAGTTGTCCCTGTTACCCCTCAGTTTACACTTTTATGTTCTGACTTTAGGCGAAGCATCACGCTCTCTTTTGAATTCCGTCCTCTCTGAGGATTTCTTTTTCACTCTGTCTTCCCTTCGCCGTGGCCAGAATGTGCATGTTAAGTCTTTGCACGCACAACAGTGTGTAGCATCTTTTTGATGGTGTGTTCCTGTGTTTCTTCATCTCATGTCTGCAGCTGTCATTCTTATTCACTCTGTTTCTGGGAACTACAGAAGCAAGACTTCACGTGTGCAGATGTTTTCTGCAGTCCAGACACTAACTCCTCCTCCTCCTCCTCCTCCTCTTCCTCTGTTACTCGCCTCTAATCGCTCCATCTCTCCATCTCTGCTTTGTGTCCATTTGGCTTGAAGAAAGTGAAAACCATCAGTTGCAGCTTTCCTATGTTTCTGAACTTTCTCCTGCTGTAATTGAAAGTCATGCGATACGTACATGCTTCCACCTCCCCTACAACCTCCCTCTGAATGTTACATACTAATTCTTACATGCATGTGTACATGAATCATTGCATAGCTGCACTGATCCAGAAGCCTCGTATGCCATGGATTTATGCTGCCTTTTTTTTTTCCAGTGGATGCAAAATAAATTAAAGTCTTCCACTTTAAAATGATATATATATTTTTTTATATTTAAGGTTCGGTGCTGCTAAGCAATTGCTACGAATATCTACAAGATCTATAGGTTTTAAAAAAAGATTATTTTTTGCTTAAAAAGACTGAGGGTGGACCTCAAATTTGCATTATAAATTGCTGACTTTGTCTCAAATTCCAAGTGCATTCAATTTGCAATTATATAAAACAGAGAAAAGCAGCAAATCCTCACACAGGTGGAGCTAGAATCTGCTTTTAGGCTATCCCAAATCATCAATTAATTGTTTTTTTTTTTTATTATTTCAGCAAGCCTTTCCACAATCAGGTGAAGTGTAATTTATTTTATGCTGGTGCGGTGAGCCGCTCTTTCATGTCTTAAGACAAAGAGAGTTATCAAAAAAATTTGGAAGCCAGGTGATTGGGAATGGTTGACTGGGTTAAATAATTTTAACGGTGCTGGCAAATTGCAGTTGTGGGAGCTCTATTATAAACAGAAATTGCCCATTTAAATACGGTCACATTGTTCTCACTTTTATTCACCACAATTATTCATCACTATAATGCGGTGATTCTCAAACTGTAGGGCAGAGAGCCGTTGCAGGTAGGAGAAGAACAGAGAGCAGAAGTCAGTTGAACAAATATGATTTATGTAGGGAGAATATACACACAAGATTTTGTTGATGCTGTTGTGCTGCTTTATTTTACTAACATTTAACTTGGTTCATTTTTTAAAAACCTATAATTATTCCTCCTATAAGGTGATCTAGACCTAAAGTTAAGGGGGCAAAACTGTTAGACCCAGTTAGTGCAAAAACCATAGCGTGCATATAAAAGATGGACAGCTTCTGGGAACAGTAAAGCCAAAGAAGTGCCTTAAACCTGCGTTCTTTCTAATGACCACCAGGGGGAACTCCTTCGAATGCAGAAAGAAGTGTGTTATCTGACACCTTTGTAAAGACCACATTTTTGGTCTCAGACATTAGCTTCGGTCAGATCTGCCCCTCAGTCATCACGATGGCAAAAACACTCAGCTTGGTTTCACAACAGAATGGCATTAACCAATGGTTGACTTCACAGTGGCTACATCCATCTTTAATGTACAGTCTATGCCAAAAATGAATTTGAAAGTTCAGATTAATGTGCAGCTTGATGTGCAGTCAAAGTTAAATAAACCAAGTGAGGATCTTTATCTATTTATTTTTGTACTTTTTAAAAAACAAACAAAATTCCCTCCTTGTGTTTCCTTGCCCATACTACTAACACATAGAAACCGACCTGATTTTTATCTTTTGCAGCATTTTAGGCACATTAACATTTGGATGGCCGGTATGTCTGTCAAACTGATTCCAGGCCTGCATGCCCACCAGCGGCCTTTCTCTTCTCCTGCTTAAGTGACTGTTTTGGAACTGCTGCATGTTTCCAGCAGCAGCAGCAGCAGCAGCAGCAGCAGCAGTGAGGGCTCACAGTGCTAAGCATTATAAGTTAATCATATTTTAGGTTTTAGGAGAACTGTGCCGTGCAGCAGTCTCGTAGCAACGACAGCAGCCATAAGCAGCTCTGTTTGTCTGTTTATTGCTGTTAGCATGCAGTTAGGGGGGGGGGGGTATTTGGATGGACTAAAGTAATTCATAGTGATTGATTTATCTTTTTTTTTTTTTGCTTTTTTGACACTTAACATTGGAGTGAACCTTCTTTTAATTTTTTACCGGTTCTCTAATCGATGGATTTGCTGCATTTTTTCTGTTTTATCTGTTGTGATGGGCGTCTCTTACTATTCTGATCGTTAAATAGTATGGTCATCAATCATTACTTGCTGCCATAGCATGTAACTGTAGATCATCTTCACCATCCATTCATCCATTTACTGAAAAAAGATCTTCTTAATCTTCTAAGATGAGTTAAATCCACGATTGATGAGCTGTCCTTTAATTTGTTGTGCAGTTGTTCCCTGACCTTCTGCTTCTCTGTTTGTGTTCATGGCTCCTCCTCCAGCGATTGGTGAGGATGAACATGCCAATTGCAGATGACAACACAGTGCATTTCACCTCCACACTGATGGCCCTGATCCGCACAGCCCTGGAGATCAAGCTGGCATCTGGTGAGAGACTAAAACTACAAAATCCAGAATCCCTTGCAGCTACCCTTCAGCTTTGACTTGAACGTGAGTGGCGCTGATCGCTCTGGCGCAGATGTGATGTGACGTGTTTGTGGGCTCGTCCTCAGGCATCCTGGCACAGAGTTTGTGTGACGCTGACCTGAAGAGGGAATTAAACCGAGTGTGGCCCAACCTGTCGCAGAAGACCTTGGACCTGCTGGTGACGCCACATAAATGTGAGCCGCAGCTGTGTGTGGGTTCTGATGGGCCTTACTGGGGTTCTTTTCTGGTCATATGACTTTTTTTTTTTTTTACACTAGTTCAGTTTTTAAACCAGTTTAAAAAGATGCTTTCTGTTATTGAGCTCTGCAGGTCTTAGTTTTTAAAGTCTAAATAAAGCTTCCACTGCGATGAGCTCATTTCAAGAAAAGCACCTGTTCTGAAGACATACACATCATTGTAGTAATTTTAAAAACACTGTGCAATCATCTGCTCATCATCTGATGAGTGGCTTTAGTTGCAGTGTGTTGTTCTTCTACTGTTTTGCTCTCGTCATCGTGCAGCACACTGTTGCAGGTTCGTCCAGCGAGGTGTAATTTTGCTGCTCCTCTGTCGCCATCTGCTGCTTACTTAAAGGAACTGTCTCTCGCCTGCCTTTCCTCCAGATAATGAGCTGACCGTGGGGAAAGTCTACGCAGCGCTAATGATCTTCGACTTCTATAAGCAGAATCGTGCCAAGAGACTCCAGGAGCAGAATTCTTCAGGTGCACCCCAGGTAACATCACTGTGGCAAAGTGACACTGACTCAAACAGCAGGACTTACACGCTTTAGCTAGAAAAGAAAGACTACTGTATATTTGTTTTGATGGAATTTTCCTTGTTTGTTTGGTTTGTTTTTATTTCCTGTCTGTTTCCCTCCAGCTGAGATTGGATATGGTTGAGTAGTCCAAAAAAAATAACCTCCTACCTCCTCACGAGGTCAAGAAAAGGTGTGAAGGATCATTTATAAGGATGTAGTAAAGCAGAGGTGCGGTGTGCACTCCTAACGGTGTGCAGTGGATGTTTGCTTTATTGAAACTACAATTTCTAGAAGACGGACTACAAAATACACATCTTACTTCATCCCTTACATTCTTGTGGTTTTATGCAGGTCAAATAAACAAGAACCACCACTGAAAAATATCACTTTATTACAAAGATTTGAATTTTAAAGAAAAGGGAACATATAGACGGTAAAATGAAATACATTTTTTCATATTTTTTCCTGTTTAAAAGATGATCCACTCGGTCCTGTCCTCCTTTTTAGTTAAGGCATTTTGGGACCAAAGTCAAATTCCCTTCATCCATCATTTATCTGTTTTGGGGGTCGGAGGCTGGAGCCTATCCCAGCTGGCCCAAAGTAAAAATGAAAGAATGAAAGTCAAATGAAAAGTGAACTACAACAAACCTTAAATATAACTTATACCCTTGATTTAAAGAAGCAGCATGTTCATGAATTCATCCAGGTTTAATTATGTCCGGCTCACTTCAGCAAATTTGACTATTCGGCCGCTCCCATTGTGTGCCGCGCCCTCACTGGTTGCACCTGTTTCTCGTTTGTTCCTTGTGTATTTGCAGTCCTCTGCTCCCCTTGTTAGATGTCAGTCCATCTGTTTACCAGCCTGTTTACCCACTTCTTTATCCGGCCTGTTTGTGTCCCATTGTGTGCTCATCTCCTTTGTTCCAGTGTTATTCTAAGTCATTGTACAGTTATGGTTTACTTTAGTTTTTCCTGATCATCCAGCCTCAGTCAGTTCCCCACGCTTTTGTTTGCCAGCCTTCATTTTTGTTTGTGAGCTTCAGGCTGTTCCAGTGTTTCCTTTTGTTTTTTCCCTGTTTGTTCACGTTAAATTTAAAGCTCCGTTTTGTTTGCTATCCTTGTCTCTGGAATTCAGATCTGGGTCCTTCTTTTTAGGCTTGTCTTCAGAATAAGTCGGGAGGAGTTTTGCTCCATATATCCAGCTTAAACTTTGTTGTAGTTTAATATTTTTAGATGACGATTTTTTAATACATTGATTTTTGAGATTTCAAAATTACCTCATAAAATTAAGGATGAAATTAAGTTATTCACTTAAACTGGAAGCAGGTGTAAAGCAAGACAAGCACTGGGTGTGGGGGAAAAAACACAGTTTTAATTAAGCTGCATTTTTAAAACTGCTGTTATTCAAATTTAGAAAAGTGATCAAAACAATCGGGTAGGTTACAAGTGTCATCTTTAATGATGAGAATTATCACAAAACTTTAGCAGCTTATGCTTTTTGGTTTTGCAAATTTAGTTTTTGTTTAATTGCATTTACTGTGCAAAAGTCTTGAGCCACCCCGACTTTCTTGGAAACTTTTTAAAAAGTGGTCTTGAGCAATAGTTTGGCTTTCTGAAGGTCTTACCAATGTTTTTTGGACATTGGCCGCTTTTACACGCACTCCAGTGCTTGTAGTTACTGTAACCATTTTCAGAAGAATTCTTACATGCATGTGTAAAAACTACAAAAAAAAGTCTATTTCAAAGAATTTGGTGCATGTGGAATATGTTAATAAGCAAATTCAAATACAGTCATATCAACTTTAAAGGTTTTTCAATGATGTTTGGCCCAAAAATCAGTCAATCCAGTTTTAATTTTGCTGTTTCTGATGTCTTCTCTCCTCCTTACTCCAGAGTAAATTGGGGTCCTTGTTCCGCCCTGTGCTCCCTTTCACACACATACGTGAAGTAGAACCACCGTTCTCCAGCCCCACACAAGCCCGCTCACCTGAGCCTGAAACAAAACCAGAGGCCTCACACTCTACCACCACCACCACCACCAACAGCTCGATTAACAAGGACACGCTGTAAGTGACGCTATCTAGGCGATGCTTTTCTCCCAATTGTCTTGATGTTACCTTAAGTGCTTTACTTTCAGACTTGCAGCTGGGTTTAAGCCAGAATGTAAAGTCTGAAAGAGGCAGAGGCTCATTCTCACTGCCCATTTGGGGAGTTGACTGCCTTCTCAGTGAGAACATTCGAGCTGCTTGCTGTCTGAATGCTCGCTAAACACACGAGGTAGTTGTTCAGGTTTCTGTGCGTCTGCGTCACCGTGCAGTATCTGAAGGAAGCTCATCACAGTTGATGGCTTTAGACGGCTGACAACCAACGTCCAGAGCTGGACCGGGAAAATCATGACGTGTCAAATGGAAGAGTGACAGGCTGGAATTGTGGTGCTGGAAGACACTACACATTATAAAAACAGAGGAAAATAACACAAGTACAATTATATCATATTTCATCTAATAGTAACAGGGCTTTTATTCAGTTCAGCAGCATAAGTCCGCAGGTCTATATTTGAAGCTCTAGATTAACTGGTCCTGTCTAACAAAGGGTCGACAGGATCCCATTTTCCATTTTAAATCATTGCCTCATGCTGATTATATCATTGCAAATAATTACTCCCTCATTAGACAGCTGACTCAGATCGTTCGAGGCTCTCCAAAAAATGATTATATAAATTGAAGATGCTCAGATTAAAAGCCAAAAACGGTTGTTTTCCTAACTAAACATATGCAGCAACACCCAGATGAGATCTGTTCATGTTGAGGGGGTCTGTCAATTATAATCAACCAGGCTTTTAATTGTTTACCGGTTATCTGACCCCAGCAGTGGAACTGACTGACATTAATCAATGCACGTGAACTAAAATCTCAGAGGTCTTTTTCATATGCAGACTCAACCAGAGGAGTGCCATAAAACATTCCCAGTCTGGAGATGTTTCTCAGGCATCACAGAGGCCCAAAGGTCGGAGAAAGCTGCAGAGAGGCCAGTCGGAGGATGTGCAATATTTAACAAGACCTCAGGTACGAAATTGCCGTCATTTAAATGTTTATTATATAACATACACGCTAAGTGTATGCACTTATCCATGCATTTGTTTCCTTTAGGAACAGGTTGAGCTGAAGGAGGTGGAGAACACTTCAGACACAGAGGCATATCCTAGCCTGGAAGGTCACTGCAGAGCAGCCTCTCTTCCCCGACTAAATGCTGAGTACTACGTAAGCTCTTTAGTGCTCGTGAGGTCATGCCTCTTGTTTTAATGCAGACGCTGTGGATACTTTAGGATTTTTTTTTTTAGATAACATCGACTGAAAAAGGCTGATGGGCTGCAGAAGGGTTACTGGTTAGAGAAAGCAGCCGGAAGCAAGCAGAAGCAGTCGCTCTCTGTCAGTCGACATCACTTCAGCCTGCTGACCTCTCCTGACAATTTCAGATACTTTACCGAGGAGGAAATTCAGGATAGAAGACACAGTAAATCTGCAGAACGAGGGAATTAGACTGTTATAAGACAGCGGCTGCAAGCTAACTGAGTGGAGCGATCATGCCTGGCAGGGACAAAATCATCTGTAACTATAAAAACCTGGGTGATACTTTTTGGTTTCTTTACTTACCGTAACTGGTTGGTTACAAAATACATGATCTAAAATGCATCCAGGGAAAAATCTGCGATTTCTTCTACCTTTGATTGGATAAGATTTTTTTTTAAATTTGTAATAACTTAGAAAAGGCAGTAATATTACTGCACAGTGCTGTGAGTTGACGAGCTCAAAATCAGTTTTATAGAAACCTGATAGATGAGCCTGTAAGTGTCAAATATTTACTTTACTTACTTAATGTGCAGACATTAGAATATTTTTCTTAACTCTCAGAATGGAAACAGCTACGTTTATTACCCAGGATGTTGAACTATTTAAGCTTCTATCCCCTGCAACTAAAATACTGAAATATTAAATTTTATAATATGTGTAAAATATATGAGTGTAGAGTGCTTCAGGGATGGTCTGGCATTTTGCACTTCTAGTTCCACCGTCTCTAAATCAGTGGGTTTTGGTTAAATGTCTGAGATGACGCGTGCGGTTAAAACAAACTTTAGCATTTTTTTTCTACAACATATAAACTACAAGCAGCTTAATGAGACTAAAAGTTGCTGGGGACGTTCAGCATTATCACTGCCAGCACAGGAGCTCGGTTGGTGGCAGTCATGTGACTTTGGTGTAGTCCATTTAGAGCCTAATATTTAACACTGCGTTTCATGATTGCATTAAAAACAATCATGTTGTGCTCCATGTTTTGCAGAGCAATAAAAATAGGTGTGTTTCACAGTTTATTTTTTGCAATATCGACTCAAAAGCTGACATTCAAAAACTAGTTGGCTTGTTGTCAAGGGAACCAGCGTGATGCTGAGTAATCCCTGCAGCACTCTGTTGTAGCTGTCAGTATTGTCACACAAACCATGTAAGGAAACAATTTGGTAAGAAAATACCATATTGCTTGCCAGTGGAGACTCACGATGTCTGTAATGTCTCAGGTTTCTCATATTTAGGTATTTTAAAGTGCTGTAACATTTAGCACTGACATAAAAACCGAACCACTCTATTAATGTTGAACAAAGGGTTTTAAAGATCACTGTTTTTACATTAATTTAGTTTATCTTATCAATAAAATTGCTATAAAATTTTATATTTACTATAATCACGCTCACGTACAAGAACAGCTGAGTTTTGCATGACTGCATTTTTATGACATGCACTTTTTTAGCAACCATTATTAATTATTTCACTTTTGTGAGTTGCAGTAGCTGCTCGTGGCTGCCGCATATGGATGTCACGTTAAGATCAATTTTCTGTCCATCATTTCTGTCTTTCTGGATTTTTCCACCTGTCCGATCTCGTCCGTGCAGCTTTGCCGTTTGCCCGTCCGTGTTCGTGTCTGTCGCTCTGCTCTCTCCCGCAACACGTAACGTGTGCTCTCCTTATGTTTATGTCGCATTTTGATTTCTCACTTTCTCTCTCTGTTTTAACGGATCGGGCTGGAGTTATTCTGCGTTTCATTTTTGTCAAGAAATGTTTGCAAAAGATCAAAGCCAACAAATGCACTCATAGACTTATGAGTAAACAGTGCAAATTTTCTATTTAGCACCATATAAATGCACATTTTTGGTCCCATTTTAATGGTTTTTTTTTAGTGCAAAAAGAAATAATGTAAATATCTGTGTATGTACAGAGGAGCCGAGCGCCACAGGGCTCAGTGAAGTGAAATATTCATCAGTATGTGGCTAATTCAAATACTCCCAGGAAGCAACATCACTGCTCTGAAACAGCTGTTCTGGTCACACTGATGCAAACAAATAAGAAACAGCTTCTCTTGGAAATCACACAGCAGAACAATGTGAGCACAGGATAAAGGCGGTTTTGGGTTTTCTGCTTAGTTTCCATATTCTCTTTTAAATGCATCGACTGCAGCATCGACTGTTCTCATCACTCAGTCTACTTTTGTGTACCTCCCTCCTGTTACATCCTCTCCTCCCACCTGAGCACCATACGCTACCGTGAGCCACTGCACATATGGGCAAAGTGAATTTTAAATACGGGACATGATTCGCACCAGCTGCAGCACCCGTCAGCATGCTCATGTTCAGACCCAAGTACTCAGTGAGTTCGTGCCGCATCCATCTTTGAACTCGGCCTTCATTTCAGTCATTGCAGTTGTTCCATCTGCAATAATTTAGACTTGGTGGTGTTGCAGCCAGAGGCAGAGACAGCTGCAGCAAGGCCCCTGTACGGAAAAAAGTGGGCATCAGTGACAACAGATATGACAGTAAGTCAGTTGACATGTATTAGCGTTGAAATGAGCTCATCTGGCTGACCTCGATGGCCCGCCTAAACTAATTATTATTATTAATCAAGGAGACTTGTGTATACACCAAAATACATAAAAAACAGTAATAATACAATCTACTTAATACTTCTTTAAAAAAAAAAAATAATAATAAATAAATAAAAATAAATAAATCTATATATACAAAACATTCAATATCAACAATGGTTTTTACTGATAACATGTACAAGTGCCTACAGACATATTTTTGAGTCCCTTTATTAAAGATTTGAATTCCCCAAGTGTGACCAGATTAATGCTATGCTTGATTTTGATATCGGCTACATACCCGTAAAGTTTTGTGACTGTATCTCGGAGTATCGTGACAAAATCCCACTGATATCTGCTCAGGTACTCTGCAGCAGTGAAGTCTCTGCAGGACTAACAGTTTGCCACGATGACGCACACACGCAGCGACACGTTGGATCAGCACTTTGTTGGTTTTGGTCTTTTCACTGGACACGTTGGCAGAAATAAAATACAGATTATCACTCGACTCATCCTTCTTGAGATTCCGCTCTCCGCTTCTGTCTTCCCTTTCTCCTGATTTCGATGCTCACTGCTAATGTTTTGCCCACCTCCTCTTGTGTGTGCTGTCTGATAGCGGAGCCACCCTCGCCACGCCCCTGGGACCCACCTGGCAGTATGTACCACCTGTTGTGCCACCTCTCTCTCTTTCTTCCTCTCTCTCCTCCTCTCGTCCTCTCCCTCTTTTCCTTCTTCTTCTCTCATGTGTGTGTTTGCCTCCATGTGCTCCTCTCATCACAGGAGTTCACATCCCCCCCACCGTCATGGACAAAGTGACCTCACTACATTATAATAACTGCTCATTCCATTAGATAGTATATAGACACACACACACAAAAAAAACCCACAACATATAAAAAAATAGCATTAGCTATTAAACATACCCAGAAAAAGTATTTGTATGTTTAACTGGGGTATGTCAAGCACTCTGTCCTGTTTTTCAGCCATTAGTTTCAGCAGTACAGTACTACACTTTGGTAAAAATGTGTGTGAGAGTGTTGTTATCTAGTGTGTACCTTTTGCTTGTGAGTTAGTGTGTGATTGTTAAAAAAAAAAAAAGACACACAAGGTTGAGACGGTACTGCTGCTGTTCTGCTTTTTAAAAGGTTTTCTTTTTAAAACCTTCCCAACTTTATCTGTCATCTGTTGTCATGCTCGGTCTTAAAATCTTATTTTTCCAGACAAAACCCAACAGTTTCTACAGCCTCGCACTTTAAGACATTTTCAGTATTAAATGGTAGAAAGAATTTCTATCACATCACTGTTTTTTTCCCAGTGATGTGAATAGAGACAGAGAGAATTAGCAGATTATACCACTTATCTAAAAGGTGAGATTTTAAGACTGTGTACTAAATAAACTGACTCAGTAATATGATTTTGATTTCTATTTTGTTGGCAGTGTTGTGATATTGTTGTGTGACTGTTGCTACAGGCTAAACTGTGAGGTAGGAACATGAAGGAACGGCACAGCCGCCCTATTCCTGTCTGTGAAAGCAGCAACCGTCTATCTGTTATTAGGGGGTATCCTAAGGCTTACAATATAAATAAATACAGTGATTTGATTGGCTAAAATCATTACATGAAATCTACACAGTAACCAGCAGGTGGGGTGGTAACTCAGCTGCTGTTCCAGCTTCCTACCACACAAGTTACCTGGCAGCTGTACTGGTCAGTAAGGTAAGACTTTGTTGGGGTGAGTGTCACTGACCTCCGGGCATTTATTCAAAGTATTTGTTCCTTAGGGGAAAAAATGGACGACTATAAGAAAGTAAAGTAATACGCCTCTGTATAATCCCGCTGTGATCCATATATTTTATGGGCTAGCTGGTAAAAATAGTGGATAATATAGTAGCCAATAGGCCTGTTTTTTCAGGAGCTGGTAGAGACCCAAAACAGAGCAAAAAGAAAGGCGTATATATCACACCAGCAAGTTTCTACTGCAGGATTGGTTGAATGCAGCACAGCTAAGCATATCAGTGGATCAAAGATAGGTGCTGTACATAGTCATATTCTGTCAAATTATGAGTGTTTGGAACATGTTTACATGAATATAAGCTGCTAGATTAAGATATAGCTGCTGGTTGGAATACCTGTGTTTCTTATGGTCTCTGTGAGAAAAGCAAAGCAACAAGCACCTAAATTTTAGGCCTGATTGCCAGTGGTAAAATCATGATAGTAAATTAGTTTCACCATAGTGATGTAGTGTAACCTGATATTTTGACAGGTCAAGCTGCAGCAGCCTTACTTTGAGGCTAATCTTGTAATAATTGGCTCATCGTTTACTTAAAATTACACCTAAAGTAAAGTCAGAAGTGCCGAAAGAATGAAATGCTCCAAAAGGCCAGTGTCACTCCCTGTTTCTTCTTTGTTCACTAACAGAGTTGCTAGTGAAGTCCAGTAGCTTCAAGTTGTGTGACAGATTTTTGTTTCTTCTTGTCAGTTTTCTTTTAACATGTGTGCTCTGAGTAGATGCGGTCGAGCGTCAGTCTTTAAAAAAAAAAGGCTGTCTCATTTGTGTGTCGTGCATAGTTTGGTGATTTAGTAAAAGTGATCTGGGTGAAAACCGCTCCTTCCAGTTTCACGCTCTATAGTCTCATCACACTTCTCCGCATCTGTTGTCCCTTCTCAGCCGATTGTGGACCTGAGTCCTATAAAACGCTCAGCGTCCTCGCTGACGCCGCAGCACCACTATCAGGAGGTCGGGCTCACGGAGTATGACCTGGAACGCCCGAGCCAGGCCCAGTCCTCCGCAGGGCTGGGACAAGTCCAGGGCCAAGACAGAGCCCACCACCATCACCACCACCACCGCTGCCACAGACGCAGGGATAAGGACAAAGACAAGAAGCAGAAGTCCCTGGATAGAGCTGCGTCTGTGCAGCCATCCAGCACTGTTGGTGAGACATGCCTATATTATGATTAGTAACGATTTTTAATTTATAAGGCACAAAATATAATAGTAGACCCATCATTTAATTCAGTGAACTTAACAGCACAGCTTTTAAAGAGCAATTTAAAGATATTTCTTTTGCGATATCCAAGCAGGAAGGAAATTATTTGTTTACTCATACAGTTCAACCTTTGACCCAGGTAGTTAGCGGCTAGAATCAAACACTTTCTCTCATCGATCAGCTGTGTGGCAGGCAAGCGTGGCCCCAAATAGAGGGCTCAGGAAAACGGAATAACTCAGGCAAAAAATAAACAAAGTCCAAAAACAGGCACGGAACAGGGCCAGGAAATCCAAATAGCAGAAAACACGGAGCAGGGGAACACACAGCAACGGAGGAAGACACAACAAAGAACAGAGGGAGAGGGTCGAGATAACAGGTGGGACGCACAACTGGAAATAATAAACTTAACTTAATGAGACGGGGGAAGTAAACTCAACACAGGACACAGAGAACAGTTACCAAAATAAAACAGGAAGTGTGACGCAAACTCAACGGGGGAACAAGGATTAACTTCACACAGGGGAGGACAGAAGGAGTAGACAGGAGGAGGACACTGAAAGATAAAGGACAGAGACGAGACAGGAGGAGCAGAGAATGGACACACAAAAGGGATCAAACTGAACAACCCGAGAGTCACAGTAACAAAACTGACAATAACTGAAGACTCGACAAACAATGGAACATACAAAAGATCAAAAATAAAGTAACAAGGCTAGAAAAGAAACCATAAGGACCTGTACAAAACCCCCACTAATTAATAGGGTTAATATTATCAACAGTAGTAATATTTCACATTAATTAAACAAAGGCACCAAGTAGAGCTTGGACAAAAAAACAGTAAATATACGGTTAGAGTGCTGAGTGATTGTTTGATTAATTTTTAATCTACAAGGAGAATATTTTAATACTAAAACTTGGCATTACTTCAGTAGAGAAACGAAGAGCCGGACAAGCTTTTCCTTTCAGACATAGCTGCAGAAATTCTTTATAAGATTAAAGTTCCATGATCGGGTTATGTAGGTGAAGGATTTTCTGCTGAGCTTCAGTCTGGGATTTCTCATGTCACTCTTTTCATATGATTAGAAGAATTTTGCGGGGGGATTTCTTTCCTTGCTCGCACCTGAGCTCTCCAGAAAGTGCTACATCCGATATGTTCATAAACTTTACAAACAGAGCTGCATATTAAAGCGAAAGGTTGACTTTTTCTTGAATTGATTAAAAAAAAACAAAAAAAAAATGCAAAAGCAAATCACAACTGCCACTCACTGGATATTCTCTCTCTTTTGGCCCATTCTCCGTAAACCCCATGGATGGTTGTGTGGGGAAAAGCCCAGTAAATCAGCAGGTTCTGAAATGCTCAGACCAGACAGAGATTTAATCTGGATGACAGATCATTCCAGCTTTAATATTTTTATTATTTATTCTAAAAAGGATAATAATGATAAACTATGTGTTTTCTAATTTGATTGGCTCTGTCCTCCAGATTCGTTTACCGACCCCTCAGCTGAAGGATTGTCCAGAGAGCGAGCGAGGGAACGGGACCGCAGTCGGCCCCACGAGAGGAGGCACCACTCCTCAGCGGGAGAGAAGCAGCGCTATTACTCCTGTGAGCGTTACGGCAGCAGGGAGCAGGGCCACGCCAAGTCAGCCGGTCCCAGTCGCTCCACGTCTCCAGGAGAGGGGCGGGACTCTGGTTTCCTCAGACAGGTGAGTTACCTGCCAGACTGTGTGTGGCCCGGTAATTAACAGCTTGCTTGTTTTGCAAGCTGTAAATATTGAAGCAGTTGCATTACTTTACTTGCCATTTGCATCAGCGCCCACTGAAATTGTAAATTTTATCTTCTCGGGCATGTCCCGACAGCTTCCAGTGTGGCTGCTATTTTTAGATCACTCCTCAAAAGTCCTGTTCTGATAGCTTGCACTGTGTGCTCTGCGATTTCACCACAGTGCGCAAATTTGCACAGATGGCCGACATCAACTTCCAGTTCAAATAAATTTGGGGTGCAGGCTCATTTCTGGTCATGAGAGCTGTTTCCAGCTGCAGTTTTCAGTTAAGGAGTCCACAGTGCCGGTGTCCAAATGTAGCGTGTCATTTGGGGAATGAGATCGGAGCATGTTCATCTTTTTTTTTTTTAAACATTTATCAGGTTATGCACCATAAACTTACCAACATGGACTTCTACCATGCCATCGCAAAGGAGGTCTTAAGCCACTGAGTAGACGGCAGCTGGATTTCTTTTTAGGATCATGAAGATGTTCCACCTTTCCTCCGAGAGGCTTCTTCGGTTCTAAAAAAAAAGGTGGTCACCTTAGAGGTGCAGCAGAACAGGAGCTTTTTGGCCATACAAACACAATCTTTGCTCACCCCTGCAACTTTGTCCAGTCCGCAGAACAAAAGAATTAAGTTGAACAGTCGCTGTGTTGAGACATCAAAGGAGATCAAGCACTCAGTCAAACAGAGACGCAAGTGCACGGGGACAGAACGGGACTTATACAGAGTGATCTAAAAATAACAGCCGCACTGAAAACAATCCAAGTAAGGCTTGTATTTTTTATAAGTCCATTACCACAATTTATTTTTTCACCCCTCGTACTTTTGTGTGCATGAGACAATAATAAGAGTGGGTGACCCCCAAAAAAGACAATTTGACCTAAAACGTTCCACATGGGAAAAAAAAAGTGTGTTATGCAACCCAGTCCTAAGTAATGCTCTTAGCCTGGACTTCCATATTAAAATTGTAACTACTACCTCCTCATGGTAGCATTGGTCTGTATAGTTTTGTGCCCTCACTACGTGCTGTGCCTTTAGATAGCATAAAGAGGTGATGTCTTTACACCCACTATAGACAGGTGACCAGTTACCAATATCTGTTTCAGTTATGACCTAAAGGTTATGCATCTTTGTTCCCTCAGCATGGTAGCAGTGTGGTTAAAACGGGCCACGGGACGCTCCCATCTGGTTCAAGCACACCGGGTCGTGGTCGCAGGCAGCTCCCACAGACGCCCCTCACCCCTCGTCCCGCTGTGGCCTACAAGACTGCCAACTCCTCCACTCTCCCATCCAGTGCCCTCATGACTACGACGGGGCACCAAACGCGCTTCAGCCGTGGTCTTTCAGAGCACGATCGCTTACTCGGGGCCCACGAGGAGTCCCCGATACCAATTACCCGCATTGGTTCGGACCCGAATTTAATCCGGCAGCAGCAGGGCTCCTCACAGAAGACCCTCGCTGATGAGACGGAGGACTTCCAGGATGCTGTAAGCAGCCAAGGAGGAGGCCGCTCTGCCAGAACTGCTGCCTCCACTACAGCCTCAGCCTCTCACCCAACTGCTGCTACATCCGTCACAGCACCCACCGCACAGGGCCGGGGAGCGGTCGTGCCTAACGGGTACCACTTCACCCTTGGGGTCAACTCTTCGTCTGGGCCTGGGAACAGAGGAGCAGGAAGTCTCAGGGAGAGGGAGGAAGATGACTGGTGCTAACGTGGCAGAAAGTTTTAGAACGCTTGCTGTTAGCTAGAACGGGGCAGCTCATGAATGCTGCCCAGTGCTCAGGTCAGGTCCGGTGGGCTGTTACAACAGGAGGCCAGGCAAATGATACAGAAGGAAACACAATGAGGGGAAGTCTGTGGAAAGGGGATCAGAAGGAATTACAGCTTTGTAGTGTTATTGTCTTTTTAATATATCAACCACTTTAAAGAAAAACACAGACTTTTTTCTAACCCCTTTACTTGCACTGAAATTAGCACACATGTGGCGACCCTTAAGTATTTTGCCTTGGCCAGTGTATTCGTGGAGCAGAAGACAAAAGCCAAAATCTCCCCATTCTTTATATCTAAGAGTGATCCTTATTCCTGGTATTGACATGACTGCCCACAACACACACGTTTTATTGCTGTATGTCTTATTTTGTTACCAAATTTCACTCTTATTTGTTTTCCTTATTTCCCCAAATTTTGCCCGGAGCAGAAAGCTTTTTTTTTTTACGTAGGTCTTAAAATTCTTCCATAACACCCAATGAACACACGAGTCATACAATGTCATAGGTTAAAATAGGACTACAGCTGAGTTTTTAGGATCACATTTTTATAAAAATCTCCCAGATGTAATTTTTTGAGTGCACATAGGGACTAGAACAACTCTTTTCTGACATTAAGTGGCTAACTACTAAGTGCCTCATTTACCACGATGTATTAAAATGCAGCCTGACTCCGGGTCAGTGGAGGATGGGTGTAGCTGAAAAAAGTGGTCAGAACAAAACTCACGGGCTGAAGGGCAGAAGGCAAAAAGAAAGAAAAAAAAAAGATGAATCTTTTGATAGGTAACTTAAAATTAGAGATCCAAAGTGTAGTGCATGCCAGGGTTGTCAAAAATAGTGTGTGTACTTTTGCCTGAGGGTGTGTGGTAAGCATTTGCCTTTCTCTTTCAGATATACTGCCAGACAGTCGGTAGAAAGCAGTCTCTGAATGGGGGAAAAGTGCCAATTTTTTTTATGATTTATGAACATGGAAATCTCCGATCCAGACAAATCTGCCTCCTCAAGCATGCAGTATCCCTTCTTGGCCATATTTGCCCAAATTTTACGGGTTTCCTTTCTTCTAATCTCTTTCCTCTGAGAGCAGTATTGCGTGAGGGTACCTGTGCGCTTATTTGCAGGTACAATAAAGAGTTGTGTTGTTGCTGCTGACTGTTGACTTAAAGTAGGGCTATGCAACAAGACGACACTTCATCCGCCCCGTAGCTTTACCCTCTGGAATCTCCAGGTTTAGGCTTTAGTGTGACTGCGACTAAATTTTACATTTATGCGTGAAGAGTTGTAAATTATAAATGTATTATAAGATGTACAGTTAACTGAAAACACACACTAAAGGCACGAATGGTATCCAAGCTTATATATGTGAATTCACAGGGCATTTTTGAGGTTGGCAAGTTGACTGCATGACGCCTACTCAGATAGAACCACCTAAAAGATAAAACCGTGTCCTCCTCTCTCCAGATTTGGGTCAAGTTGTAGTTTTAAATAATTGTAGTGGTTTTTAAACTTGCTGGCAAAGACAGATTCTTCAGATTAATAATGTTTTTTTTTCTTTGAGGTCTTATGTCACTCAAAAGTGAGACCTGCGTCAGGCCTGTACCCACCTCCCTCTAGGTCTTTACTTCTTCCTACTGGGCATCCTTAAAGAATAAGGCTCTCAATACTCTATTCTTGTTACAGTCAACAAATTCCAAAACCACATTCATCTTTGGCTTTATACTCTTAAAGTAGAAAAGTGTCTAAAAGATGCTAAAACTCAATCTGGGAACCCTTTAGCTCGTCTCTGTTAGTAACGGCCAGTTCTTTGGAGCTTTCTGGTGAAGGGGATATCCAGGCTGACACTTCCGGTTCCATCCTCTGGTCACTTTTTTATGAATGCTGCTGTCTGGTTCAAACACATCGGGTTATGATTGCAGACAGCTCCAACAGACGCCATTCATCTCTGTTCCTCCTGTGGACTAAAAATGCCCAAATCCCAGTTCCTCATTTTTACCTTCCAGCGCCACTTCTGCCACATTAGGACGCCAGTCTCACTTTAACTCTGGGCTTTCGGGGCATGATTGCTCATTAAAGGGGCACAAACAGCCCCCAAATAAACCTTTATAGGATTTCTGAAAAACTTGTTAAAAGTCTTAAAAGGCACTGAATTCATTAATCTTAAATCAAGGCATTAACTGGTATTAAAGTGACACCAGTCCTTTAAAAGTCTTCAAGCTAAAATGATTAGCTCGATTTGCTTGCTAACAATAGGATAAAGAAGTGCAAATTAAAGTAAAACTGCCTATTCAACTCAGATTTTATGGAATGGCTGAAATTAGTACTACAAATGTAAACAAAACTTCAAGTATTTTGTATTTTTATGGGACTCGAGGCAGTGAAAACCAACATGATTTCCAGTATAAGCATTTTTAACAGGTGAGCCTGCGTGTACAGTATTAGCTTGTTGGGGTTGCTAACGATGACCTGGCTGGTTTTAAATCATCAACTAGAGCCTCGACCACACCACAAAAACCAAAAACTGACCGAAAAACTTTTGTAGTCAAAAGTCACCTTCAAAAAAAGTCTTAAATCGAACTTTATTTAAGCTGTAGGATCCGCGCTTTATTTTGATTTAGCTACATGCAACTAAAGCTCGTTTAAACATGACTGCTGGATAAAAGAACACATACTGTAAACACCATACTAAATAAAACAGGAAGCTTCCAGTACCTAAAATCTTGGTCCTTGCCTACAGAGTCTGCACATTCATTAAAACCCTTAGACGTAGTCGCAGATGCACTCAGTGGTTTCCTGAAATTCTCTGCCACTATAGTAAACATAACTCATGAGGACAGAAGATTTACTGCAGACTATTTTTGGTTACAAATTGAGTACTAGATTAATTACTGGATAGCAGGATAGTGTTTGTGCGGCTGTGCGGCTGGTGTGCGTGCTCGTTCTAGTGGAGGAAAGTGTCGGGCAGCGCAAGTGCGCGGCTCACTAATGTGTTTTTAATAGTTTTTGGGCAGCAGTTAGAAGTTTAGAATACACAGACAATACTTAAATTCGCTCTTTTATTTAGTTCTTTTATTGGCTTCCAAATGAGAATAATGGAAAATATGGCCAGCCTTATCCTTTAAAGTGCACAGCTGAGAGGCTACAGCCTGCTACTTGAATGCACGCTGCTGTGCATCAGGCTTTAAAGCTTTGAGCATGGGCACAAATTTATTTCCTAAATTGACCATGGAGGTAATGATTATGGTCCTCATTATCTAAAAGTTGAATGATATCTCAAAAACCTTCAGATTTTTAAAAAAAATATTTTACGTTTTTATTTATTTATTTTTTGAATTAAAAATAAAAACTTCTGTGACTGTTTTGTTCTGGCAAGTTTATAACCATGTAAATTATTTTCAAATATTCTAACCTAGTCTGATTTTATCCAAATACTCTTTTATTTTTTTCTCTCTTAATTGTTGGACGGCTCTAACAGGAGACATTTTAGACCTTAAAGCAATATGGTCTAGCTGTAGGTGTGGCCCAGTTCTTCATCGAGGTAACAATAGATTGCTTGTTGTCTCATTGTAAGTTGCTACATTGGAGCAGAGATTTGTGTTTATGTCAGAGATCTTTATTTTCAAACCTCCAGTGAGCCCTACGTAACCAAGGTGCCAAGTTTTCCTCTTCCAGTTTTATCAAGCGGCCCCCCCCCCCCCCGCACCCCCAGACATGTCCTCTTTGCATGTTCTGAAAAGAAAATGTGCATGTGCTAAAAAATAATAATAATAGAAGTATTGTTTGGCTTCATTATGTCCATGATTTGTACAATTCGTTCCTTGGTTGTATTTTCTGATTATCTAAACAAACGATGTATCGGTTTCAGGTAAAGAAAAAATAAGTAAAAGAAGCTTGAATAACATTTTCTCACAGAACCACCAAAGTGGAAGCAGATAAGAGGTTCTGGAGTGGCTGAATCCTTCGCTGCCTGATCTGTTACTTGACTGTCTCTCCTGCAGTCATTTGGACTCTACCTATAGATTTTGTATGAATATAAGTCATTGAATAAAGAGGTATGATTATGAGATGTAGATGTCTGACGATTGCTTTTAAATGTCTCTTGATTGAGGTTGGTATTATATGACATTTTATTAGAGCTGATGACCTGCATTGTTTTTCATCAGGAAGAGGAAGGTAAGCATTCAGCAAGACATTCATTAAATTTAAATCCTGGCATCTGAAGATTTAAACATGTTAGCAGCGGTGCTACCTGACAGCCAGGGAGTCAGGATGCCGACCACATGGGTGCAGATGTAATCAGCCGAGCTGCTGGTTTTCCCCCATTGCACTATTTGTCCACAAACAACAGTGCAAACTTCAACGTGAATATGATGCATTCTCATTTAATTATCTAGTTCATCTCATTTTTCTTCTTGTCAGGAACAAAACATGTAGTTATCTGTAGGTATCCTTTAAACTCAAACTGGTGCATGTCAAATATGTGCTGGGGTCGTCATCTGGGAACAAACAGCAAACACCAGGCATTAAAAACCTTTGTAGCTTTTTGAAACCAGACGAGCGCAGGGCAGATGTGATTGTGAGACCAAGGGACCCTGCACGTTCATTCTAGTGACTGACATGTCACTACTCAATATGGATAACCTGCTATGTGCTTCTTTCTGCAAAAGGAACCATGTTCATAAATGAACATAAAGTATTCAGTATGTTCCCAAAGTCATGGGGAAAGTCAAGCTCAAGGAAGCCAGAGGTCGTTTACCTGAAGTCTTCTGTACAACCAGAAGTCTTTTTGTTTGCATGAGTTGGTTATAAAAAAGAATGCAGGTCTGAGGTGATCTGTGTGAAAGTGATGTGCACATCATTGCAGTGATCTTGCAATGATGTGCAGCTCACCTGTGTTTGCACCTCACAGTGGTCTGTGTTGGGAGTGGAGTTAGAAAAGTTCCAAGTCTTTCTTGATAGATGAAGGACACAAACTAATCTAAGTTGAAGACAGGCTTAAAAGCAAAATGGGCGGAGGCCCTTCATGAACTCGATTGGTCAAAAAGAGAGGGGGCGGGGCTCCTGTTGGCCCGTTTGGCTCCGCGGTGATGTGATACAGCTGCAGGAGGAGAGAAGCTGCCGCTGGCTGAGGACGAGGATGAGGAGAGGGGAGGAGGATGACGAGTTAGTTACTCTGCACTCCACAACTATTAAAACGACAGACTTATAGAAAGGGTGCCGTTCAGCCATGGCTCCCACTTTGACTTCTCTCTAACTGGGTCGGATCCAGATTTCAGTACTTTTCGAGTTTGCATGTGTTTAATGTTTGAACTGTGAAGGCGGCTGCACCGGGAAGATGTTGCTCTGGTTGTTAAAGTGGACAGTTTGCGTCCTCGGGCTCCTCACGACGAGCACCGCCTCACCTGACGATGCATCGGTCGACTTTGGGGGCGAGTCCGGTTCCGGGATGCTGCAAACAGGTAGGAATGGTGTAAACACCTGCGGAGCATCTCCGCTTTTGAAATAAATATATTTTATCTCAAAAATAATTTTTACTCTTCCAACAGTGAAAACATTTAGAGGGAACTGCGAACTTGGGTTAAGTCAGTGGTTCTCAGTCATTTTGTGGCATGCCACAATTACTGAGCCAAAAAATGTTCATGCCCCACACCTCATTTTTTTGGCATGATTAACAGCAAAACACTGCAGCCTCGATCAGAAACTCTTTCCTTTAGTTTGCCTGCAAATGGATATTTATTCATCTCAGCGTTACCAGACATTATAAGAAAAACTTTGGCTCCACTCCATGTTTTCCCCTGGACCTCCTCAGCCCACCTGCTGTGGCTCTGTGCTCCACATTTAAGAGCAACTGGATGACCTAAAGAAGTTTTACAGGCCCATTCTTCACATTTGCACCCCTAACAAGAAAAGTAAGACATCGAGAGATCGTGGCATCACATTAAGAATCAAAATGAGCACCATTTTCAATACTTTAAGTCCCATAAAGATTTTGTCAACCCTGTCATATTTAACAAAAGCATCTATTTTGTGTCATAAAACCACTGCAGTTTTCTTGGAAATTGAGCAATCTGTAAATTTCTGTGTTATTTCCCTTTTTCGTGCCACATTTGTTGATGCAGCCCCCTTTAAGGGGACTTTAAACCCAGCAGGACAACAGCAGGTTGAACTATTAGTCAGCTGGACAGCATGACATCATTTGTTGAGTGCAGTTTGGATCCAGATGAAAATCTTCCACTTCTCATCAGCAGCTCCTCAGACACTCAACAACTCCAGTCGCTCCATCTCCGATGCTTTCCCTCTCATCGCTTTTTGGCGTGAGAGTGAACTTAAAGCATTTGTAGGCTGAGGGAATAATTATGTTTTTGCATGCTGACGACTCAAACCACAAGGAACTAATCAGGCCGCGACTATTTTTTTAATTTATTTATTTATTTTTTTGTTGCACAGACCAGTTATTTTTATGGCTTTTTTCAACGATGCTGACAGCTTCACAAGAAGAAAACACTAATTAAAAAGTTTTTGTAGTGCACATTTGTTATTCAGATTAAAACCTGCTGATATTTATTCCACATCAACAAATTTTGCAACCAATAAATGGCCTTTAAATTTAGATTGTTGCTGCTACTTTGCCATGCCGCGCTCATCTTTAAATATCTTTATTGCCAATCTTGCTAAAACCTTTAGATCTCAGGAAAAAAAAGCTTTTATCTCTGAATTAGAGGCCAGATCACAAGTTTTTAGATAGCATAGATGAAAAGAGATGTCTGGTCTGACGTGCTGGATACATCAGTCACACAAAATGTCTTTAGTTTGCATTAAATACATGTGGGAACTGAAACCAGAAGTCATCCACAGTTTATTAAATCACATGGAATGTTTTTAAGGTGCCCAAACAGTCTTAGTTCATCAAGGCATTGCTTTCCTGAGCCAGACGTGTTTACTTATCAGAGCTTTGGGAGCTTCATTGTTGATGCGGTGACAGTGCTGTACGTGCTGCAGGATTACATTGTGCTTTTGAGCCCTTTAATCCATCCCAGACCAGTGGAAATGAATCTTAGATTGGACCTCTTCCAGGCAGATGATTATGGTACCTCTCCATCATACTGTGTTTGCTCTCCAATTTGAGTTTTGTTACATCTTCTCATTGCATTCATCTATATTAGAGCCACACAGGAGACCCAAACAGAAACAGCTGAGAACTGTTTTTCCTCAATGTTTTCATAGAATTACTGTAGATCTACGCAGGCCGATGAATTGACACTAAACCAAGTGATAGGCCAGGGCGTCCGGGACCTTTCCTGAATAAAATAATCAACCAAACCTGTCTAAAGCACAGATTTTCTTTTATACTACTGTAGTTACAATGTTTGAAATAACATTAACCACTTCAGTCCCAGCGTTCTTTTTCAATCACGGCTCCTAAAAATCAGCTTTTTTCAGTCGCAGTTTGAGGGAAAGAACAGAAGAGAAACAGTGAAAAACAGCCATTCATCTTTAGATCTGTGACCCTCATGACTGCCGTAAATCACCTGCTATGTGAGTGAAGCATTCCCTTTCAGGTTTCAGACATTCGTTTTATCTGTTCTCATTGTTGCTGCGGCTCCGTTCGGGCTTTGAAGGCACGGCGCCGTCTTTAAGTGCTGACTCTGCACCTGTCAAACTGGTGTTTTTTCTTTCCTTTTCACCTTTACCTTTGCTTTTATCGATACACCAGATTTCCACCTAACCAACCATTCAGCACACTGAGGATAAATGGCTTTTATTCACCATATCTTGGACAACTTTACTTTTGTACTTTTGGATGGAAGTTGCCTCTCCTGGTTTGGGTCGGGCCCATTTGTTCCCAATTTAGCGTGGAACCATTTGTCTCCTTGATGCACTTCCTTGCATCATGAAAAGATAAATAAAGAAAGGAAGTGGGGCACAGCAGAATACCCATAGCTCTATTGCTGCTTTAATGCAGTGATTTCTGTTGTTTTCAATCCATTCATTTATGACTTCCAGTCATCCATATCCAGCTGTGATACTCCCACATGTCTTGAATAGCTAGTGTAACCTCTGACCCTGTGAGATAGGTATGGCTGGAGCACAGTATGCGGAACAGCTGCTGGAGATGTCTGAGTGTCTCCATGCATCTCACCATCACTCATCCGCTTTCCTCAGAAGTTCAAATCGCTGACTAACCATCTCGACCTTCTGTGTCGGTAGAGCAAAGTTGTAAGCTTTTTAAAAAAAAACTTTTCAATCATATATACCACGGATAACATAAATGTGGTTCGGATTTAACAGCTTCAAAACCTTTTTTGCCCTGAAAGCACGCGTAGGGATACAGTGGAGGATCACCAGATGTGATGATTTGCCTGGTAGCTGAAGGACAGAAAATATGTCGCTAGAAATTTGTTGCAGCCACAATCCTGAACTCTCCTTTCACTTTGTTTTCAATCAACGCTCGCTTACTTTCTATATCAAAAAATATTGAACATTGAAGTCGATAGTTTACAAAATGAACTTCAAGTTTTGTCCAGTGTGAAGTGAAATTAGTGATTAAGACCACAGAGTCATCAGGAAAGTTTTTACCGAGTTCACAAAGCGAAGGAGCCAAGGTCCATTTTCCTACAGACTTCTGCAGCCGGCCACTTTTTTAAGGGCTTTTGGGCTTTTAAGGGCTTTTAACTGACATTCCAGAAAACCCTTATATAAAGAGTTTTAAGCTAACCAAGCCAACCAGCTAGGATCTGAATTATAACCATAAAGTACCTGGCTGGCACACTCATAAAGATCAGAAAACTGAAGATGAAATGTTGTAGCGCCACTTCTCACCTTCAGCGGTCTGTAGCTTGACACTTAGCGGATGAAAAGGGACCTGCAGCCCACAGGAGGAGACGATGACAAAGCTAATGCTGTCTAACAGCGACAGGCTTTCATCAGGAATCGATTTTCCTCGCGTTGTGGGATTGTTTGGCGTTTATCCACGTTAAACGGTCAGCAAAAGACAACTCGCGTGATCAGAGGCTCGACAAGTTTTAGGCCAAATTTTCAGAAAATGCACCAGCTAGTCAACAATCATGGTCGGTTTCCAATTAGTGTGCAACTTAATGTGTTTGATTTGAAGCAGCTGCACATTGAAATTCATGCACTACATTATTAAGTATGTGTGCACAAAGTGTGTTACATATAAATTTATTAAACGACGTATCTGATCTGAACTGAACGCACTCCAAGTGTTTCTTGTGACTGTCTAATTTATTTATTTTTTATGATCATGAGTAGATTGTCTTTGCATTTTATTAGCAGATTCGTACTCCTGGGAGAACGAATCTTCAGATTTCACTGATCTCAGGATAAAGTTAATAAAACCGCGGCCTCTAGAAGCTCTTAAAAATACATGTTTCATAAAACAACCATTCCCCACCCCCCCCCCATCCTGCTCAACTGTGGGGAAGGAAATATCAGGATATATATTATGTTAATAATGTGGCACTGACGTGTTGCACGGTTTCATACATTTTCCCTCTGCTGCAGAATCATTGTCATTCAGAGTCATTTTCAGTACACTCTGCAACACTTATGTCACTTCTGAAAGCCCTGAAGTCAAACCAGATCAAAAGCACAGCACAAGCCATGTCACAGAGATACTCATGCACTTCCTAGCAGGTTGAGCTCATGATGTCACTGGCAATATTATGCCGGATCCATAACCAGGCATCTGCATCCAATGAAACATAATCGTGGGCCTTAGTGGCTGGCGAGCCCTGATCTGGAGCCCATTAGGCATGTTTTAACCAGACAGAGGCCCATGCACGCTGTAGTGTGTGTGCTGCTATTCCCTGTAGTGTGCATAGACTGGGTCATCGGTCTGGTTCTGGGTGTGGAGCAGACCACAGCTTGTGGCTAGCTTTGTTTGAAAAAAGTGGGTGGAGATGGCTAGGTGCAAACCATATGTTGGGCCAGAACCTTTTTCCATCTGTAATCCCTTCTGAAGCCGAATGGAACCAGATGGCAGATAGAGTGGGCTGATAGTGTTCAGACCAAGTTCTTCAGATGTTTGATATTACAGATGAGTGAAAAAAGGGCCTTTTTATTCTTACTTTTTGACGATTTACAGCATTATTCCAGCGATGACTCGGTGGTGTCAGTTCCCAGTTTGTTCCCCATTGTTGAGCCACCTCAGACGGCCCACAGACACATTACAGCTCGTAGGACACAGAGACACGGGGCAGTCCACTCATGCAGTTGTTTCTGTTTGTGGTCCCACGCATACGTAATCGTGTCCACTCTGCACAGGACTAATTTGCGAATGTTGAACACCTGCCTATAAGAGCGCGGCGCACCTGGTGTTACAAGCTGTACCGTTTTATTTGCGGTGTGCCAATTTACATTCCTTGAGTCGAATAACCCTCTTTAGTGGTTTGATTTAAAATTCAAGTACCACGGTGGAGCTGCAGAGGCGGATATTGGAATGTATTTCCATTTTTGCCAGTGCACTGTCTGTGGTCCAGATAGTTCAACTTATATATTATACAGTATAAACTCCAGAATCAGGATGTGACAAGGTTTAAGAGGTGGGCAAATGAAGGCATAACACTCAAAGTAGCTATAACAACATTCAGCCAGTAAGTGTATGTACTCTATGAGGATATATACTATTTTTTAATATTATTTAAAGGCGTTTTGTAGTGGTGATCCTGCAGGGATTTATCACCGTAGTCTGCAGTTCCTTTTGGCTTTACTGAGCTTCAGCTTATTGTTTGTCTTGCAATTTTACTGCTGTGGTTTACTCTCACTGCTCTCATTGTGTTGTAAAACCCCACTGTGCACTACTTTCTCAGCAGCGAACAGCAGGCAGACACAGTTACAAACCAGCACGTGAACATAGCAGCTAAGAACAGGATTTGGTCTAGAGAAAAAAACAGAGAAAAGAGAGACAACTGCTCAGCCACAAGTTTGCTATGATAGTTAATACTGCAGCTCAGTGCTGCTCACAGCTCGTTTCTGCTGCCCCCTAGTGGTTAAAAACAATCAGCTATCACAGGTGTAAGCAGATATAGTTTTTGGTGTCATTTTTCCAAAACTTGTTTGTGTTCTGATTGTATATGTTGCTTATATATGTAAATCCACACTGTCTTGGTGCCTCAGAGCAGTGGTTACGAGCTCAGTTACAGCAGTCAGCGTGACCTGAATCTGGCGCAGCAGATTGGCGTCTCACAGCAGAGCCTGACTTTATTTGGCAACCATTTGCCCCGTGGGACCCATTTAAACTATCATATCATTGCAATTCATCATTAAAACAAGTCGAGGAGGCCAGTTTTAACTGCTGCAGCTGGGACATGTGTAACTGCCTTAATATGCTTGTGCTCTGCAAAATAGATGCCAGGTGATGCAATGTTGTCTCATACCAGCGAGACACACTTAATCTTTGTTCTTGCTGCACGCTCGTTTTTGTCTCATAGTTTCTAAACTTTTTTTTTCACTCAGTCTTTCGACTGTAACTTCTGTATTTGATGGTTCAAATACAGTGGCCACATTTGGATGAGAGGATGGAGCGCTAAAACTAGATTGGTCAGTAAGGTGCAACCGTAGACTGTATGGCAGCATTGCACACGCACATACACACACACACACGCAAACCCACTAATTAGTAACGCTATAAAAATCTAGACTTTAACTCTAAAACTGGAGGGCAGATAGCCTGTTAGTACAGTTGGTCACACAAGCTGGATTATTTGTCATATAATAAAAATGTTCCAAAAGGGGCCACCAGAACAGACATAAAGGAAAAGTGTAGTTCACTGACTTGAATTAACATGCGTGAAGCCATAGCTGACAGCTGGCGTCTGTGGCTGCTCATGTCATTCAACGCGACCCCGCCTCTAATTATAGCTTTAAGCCTTGGTAGTATGCAATGGGTAAGTTATAAGAAAATTCATGAAGGGGATAATTGTCTTTTTTTAATGCTTAATTTTAGGCCTTTTAAGGGGACTGACTCACTTTTGGAGCTGACCTCAAGTGGCCATTTCTGAAACTGCAGTTTTTGCCCCTTTGGTTTTTGTTCCAGCTGGTAATAAGCTGGCTTAAACCTCCTTAACGAAGTGAAGGTCTGTGGGTTGAGCGGAAGGTTTGATGGGCTGAAATGAAAAGCCCTCGACGTGTTCAGAAATGCCCTCCATTATGATGAACGTGCAGATGCTTATCTTTATCGGTTTGGCTGAACTTGACTGAAGAAGGACCCGAGGTGACAACCGTGTTATGACTAAAAGAGCTTGAGCAGGTCCTGCGCAGGGCAGCCAGAGGGAAAGGCTTAAAACTGGCTTTGTTTTTCTTTTTTCCTTTACTTTTCTGTGGGTGAACCATAACCTTTCTTTCAAACTCCTCTCGACTGCTGTCCGTCAGGGCCTGTTCAACCTGCTAAGCTTTTGTTTACTTTAATATGACTGATTTATTTTGAAGTCCCTGCTTGGTCCAGCAAGTTCACTGCTCATATTTTGGTGCTGAAGGTTTATCAGCCCCTCAGGATTTGTTTCTTGGGGCCACAGACCCCAGTCTGGCTTTGTTTCCTCATGCATTGCCTGCATGGCACTGTGCCACTCCATTCAGAGGAGTTTGTCCAAAGAGCTTCAGCTTTTGTGCACGAGTGTGTTTTCCTGCATGTTTGTGATTGTGCAGGTTTCTTGTTTGTCTGCAGGACACTTTAGAGTTTATCCTTAACAAGCTGGTAATCAGTGCCACAGCCGGGGCTGTACATCACTGTGAAGATCTTAAGCAAAACTGAAGCTCAGTGCAACAAAATACTTGAAGATGATTTGATTTGAAAGCAGAGTAAAGTTATCCTGCTGCCATACGTGATTAAAAATCAGGTTTAAGATACTTCAGGGATTCACTCACAGAGAAAAAATGACTTCATAAAGTTTCTTTTTGTGTTTTGTTTGCTTTGTTTTTGCAGGATTATCTTTCGTTATCATACAACGTACGCATGTTACACTAGCAGCGAGTGGCTACTTTACATAGCAGAAAGCATGAAATAATTAGACATAATCTACATGCTTTCATGGTTTCTTTTTTATTAGCAGTAATTATTTGCTCCACAGTAACTATTATCTTCATGAAATCAAAATCAGATGCTGTTTTTTTTTCATCTTTGCAATATGCTGCTAAAATGGCACTCCCAGTAAATGTGCAGTAAATGTACACATTGCAGCTCGTACTCACAACTCATGAGAAGACTTGAACGTTACAAACAGCCTGGCTTAGAGTTTACTTCCAGCAGCAGCAGCAGCAGCAGCAGCAGCAGCAGCAGCAGCAGCAGCAGCAGCAGCAGCAGCAGCAGCAGCAGCAGCATGGTAGTCTTAATGAAATTAAGTGACATTTATGAGAGTTGAAAAAGTTTATGCTTGGAAGCGACTAGTTGTGCTCATTTTGACTCCAAATGAAATGGTCTATGAACGCGAATGAGCTAATGGAATGTAAACAAGAGAAGGAGTCGCTCAAAACAGGTTGCAGACACCAATATAATTAGTTTTGGGAAGGAATAACTCTGCTTCGGTAGTAGCCTAATGATATACATCCCAAAAGTATCAAAATCACGTCAGACTAATACTTTCAACTCTTTATGAGTAAAAGTTGCTATTAGGTGTGACACAGTCAGATCGTCACAGTATGGTGCCTTATAAATTTATTAGACTGTCGTAAAAACAAGAAAACAAATACTAAAAATTATAATTAATCACGTATAACATTCAACCACTAAAACTAATCTTGCTGTTTAGGAATGCAAGTAAATAACTAATTTGGCAGCTTGATCAATGGAAACAACATTAAAAATATCATTTTGATTAAGGAGCTTGCACATACTGGTGTGCATACATAAAAAAAATGATTTTAGTAATTACCAGTGCTGTTACTTTTGTCACGTCCTGGGTCAGTTACGATGTGTTTGTGAGTTTTATTTATTTGATTCCTGGTTTGTTTAAAGTTTATATATGCTTCATGTATCCTTTAGTGTATTCACTTTTGTTGCTTTAAAATTAAATTCTTCTCCATGTGTCTGTTTTCCCAGTTAGTTTTCTCATTTCCTGTTTTATTTTGAGAAGTTGTGTTCCCTGTGCTTTGCCGTTAGTTTTCTTCCTTTGCCCCGTCTCCAGTGATTTCGTTCACCGGCGTCTCATTCTCCCCAGCTGTCCCCACTTCCCCGATTGCCCTTTTGTGTGTATTTAATCGCTTTGTCAGAGCGTCTGTTCCTGTTTTCCTTGTCCTAAGTGAGTCTCAGCCCTAGTGTGTTAGTTTTCCCTTTCTAGAGTTCTGTTTCATCTTTTGTATTAATGCTTTTCTTTCCCACCATTAGCCAAATAAATGGTTCCCTTTTTGCCTCCACACGTCTGGATTTAAGTCCTGTTCTGTTTCCAATCTGTGCATCCTGCAGATTCTAACAGAATTAGGGCAGCTGTGGCATAAACCTTACACTGGGTGGTGGTCTAATATATGTGTTAAGCACTGTTTGTGAGTATAAAATCCTCTAAACAGAGCACAATCATTTTTGCAGTTTTGCTGCTTTTTCATTGGCTCTCAGTCTGATGTTGATGCAAATGTTTAAAATGTGACGAAGAAAATGATAAACATATATTTCAGAATCCAGGGATCTAATCATGCAGCGTGACTGCCGTTCTCTGGTCATGTTTCAACATGAATGAACCCATGCACAACATGGAAACCATTTTTTCTGCTCTGGGATGCTGAATCATTAACAGTTTCATATAAGCCTGCTGTGGCTTAGTAGATAACATAAATTATGTAGAGCTTTAGCAAACAAATGAATGCATCTCGTGCCTGCAAGATGCCTAAATCGTTAATAATCTCGGTTTCCAAAATCCTCTTCCATCCATCATCATTGAGACATCACTGTCTTTTTTTCTTTTCCTCGGGATCCCTTCCCTCTTAAGTTAAGTGAGGATAACCTGGTTGTCGTGACCCAGCTGTGTTCTCAACTCTGCTGATTAGGTGAGAGTGATGCAATCGGCTGAGGTCTGCGCGGCAGACAGACATGAAGAGAAAACCACCGGTATCTGTCCCGCTGGCGCCCTTCCACACAGACTTGTCTTCCAAGATGTCTCAGTGTTGTTGTCACTACCATGTTCCAGACCTCACGCTTGTCATACATTGAGTTTCCATCAGTCTGTGAAAGAAGTCAGACTGAGCACACACCAAATGTTCTGCATTCGTGAAGATCTCTATTCTTTATTAATTTAGCCATGTGCTGCGGTTTAATGCCTGACTTGTCTTCTCTGTACTGGTGCACACTCTCAGACTCAGTCTCCTTTACTGGAGACCTGAAGAGTAACCAACTCAACCGCATATGACTCTCAGGGTCAGGGTGCAAAAGTACAAAAACCTTTTATTTACATTTTATTTTTTTCATTGGTTGCTTCAGCACCCGCACTATTAATTATACTAGATCGTCTGCATATTGAAGCTTGTTGGATAAAGTTGAGAACCAGCGGTTCTGTGAGGCTGGATACTCTCGTGCAGCAGTGCTTATGTCTATATCAGCATGCACACAATCAGGCTCCATACTGTAATAACTACCTAACTGCAATAACATGCTTGCAGTGTAACATGAAACACAGTGTATACAGGATCAGTTACATAACTGGGAAACTAATCTGTTTTTCTTCTGTGAGTCATGGCTATAAGATGGATTGGTAATAACAACAATGGTCAAATTAAATCAACAAACTTAAGAGTTCTGTACATTGAAATTTCATTTCAGGCTGCTGAGACAGCTTGACACTCATATAAATGTTTTCTGTGGAAATAGTGACCTCTTTTCCTTGGATAAGACTTTTTTCCCCCCAATCCTCTGATGATCTCTTTGGTGGGTGCTGGGATCTGGCGGTTTGTCCATTGTCCAACACACACCCTGCTTCACTCTGTGTATTTCCACTCCAGTTGAGATGTGTTTCTCCTTCAGCGTTCCAGCGGGCTCACTACCTGACTCACCAGCTCCCTGGGCCACCCAAAAACCCCTTCTCTGCTTTCCCCATCTCATGTAAAATGCTAATTTACCGGCTGTTCTGCCCTACCCACCCTCCACAGCTTTATTTTTCTAACTGCTATGTAAGACACATGTACCTCGGAGCCTCCCTCACCCCGTGTGGTTGCAGCTTCAGCTGACACATTTCTCAGCTGGCAAAAAGGCGGCAAGCGAAGCATGGCAAGAAAGAAACGATGGTGTTATAAAAAGTGTAAATGAGTATGTAATCGCAAATTATCTCCTCATATTCTGTCATGTTTTTGTTTCCAAACCTAAAGCCTTAACATAAATCTTTCTAAATACCTGCCTTGACGTGGTAAAACACAGTCTCATGTTGCTTGTAGGACACAGGCCAGTTCATTACCACAGGTGCTGTTTATGTGCCCGGGCAGAGCCCAGTTTAAGAGACTGTCTGTCTGTGAAATCAGCTTCTCCAGATGTACTTGGAGTTTGCCTGCAAAGACCCTTTCACCCCTTCATGTGTTCTGCAGCCCTCAGAGGTGCGATCCAGGGATGTAACCTGTCCCCGGAGCTGGATGTGTGCCGCACATCTCTCGTGCACTCACATCTGTGAAAACAGCAGCATTTTTGCTTTTCTTGAAGTCACTAAATCCTACCACAAAAACAGTTTTTTAACACGCTAGTTTGAATATTAGTTGTGCATAGTTAATGAATTTATTTTTAATGAGAGCTGTAGGTGATTATTTTCAATATTCATCGAATGCGGAGGTGCCAACGCTCTGCTGAATCAATAACTGCACAATTCCAAACCTCCTCTTGCATTAAGGTCAGCACAAAAACTGTGTGCCGGGAGCTTCATGGCATGGGTTTCTTTAGTAACCGTGGACCTGACTGCATCCACCACACAGAAGAATAAGAATGAGGAGTAGGAGCAGGAATTTCTACTGGATTGTGGCATCTAATGTTTTCACATTGAGTCTAAAATCCTCTTTGGTCATCCTTTTAGTCACACTAACATTTAGCTCAACCTCAGTGACCTGAAGGTCATTATCCTTGGGGGGGGGGGGGGGGGGGGCTGT
>JAVDPK010001041.1:816209-827395 GCA_034780415.1 Cichlasoma orientale | reverse complement strand
TTAAGTTTGCTGTTGGTAAATTTGTTTTGTTTCCTAAAAGAGAAAATTCAATAAAATATATTGGAAAAAAAAAAAAAGAAGTCTCTGAGTCTTTCTGAGGTGTTTACCGTCAGCGTTTTAACCCATTGTGAGACTAGCGATGTGCTTGCCTGGTACATGAAGGGTGCGGAGTGTAAAATCTTTGAGGGCCCCAATGAGACGCAAAGTTATCAGTGAATTGTGATGGGCAATAACTTTAAATACAAATGGAAAAGTTTGGTGTCCTAATGTAGTAGCAAGCTGAGCTCCCCACAACTTTAAGATGAGTAAAGGTCTAAATGGCTACAATTCCTACAATTTCCAGTGTTGCCACTGAAAATTTTAATCATATAGAATCTGAGTGTGTGGCTGGATAGGGTAAATAGCAGAGTTGCCCAAAGATGGGGTTAACCCTAAAAGTCTTTACTGTTCACACATTTGAAAGCCTCAAACATCTGTTTTGCTTTTGCAGGAAACAGAACAGGCATGATTGGCAGCAGGTCTCTCCCTCCCTCCCTCCTCTTCACCCCCACCCTGTCGTAATGGCCTGATCCTCTGATTGCAGGGGTGGGGGGGGGGGGGTGTGTTTCCTTAAGGGCACTTTGTTGGCACGTGAAATGTTTTTTTCTTGAATGCTCCCACACAAGCGGGGCTTAATAAAGACCATCAGAGCATTAGGTCAGCAAGTGTGTGAGAACATTTTCCAGTTCCTGGGGCTATAAACTGTTGCTTATTTAGATACTGTAGCATCGGCAATCCCTCACAGTCCAAAATATGACAGGAGTTTGTGGATTGTGTGATTGATGTTAATATTGTTGTCATGGTTTGGTGCAATTTGTAAATTGTTTAAAGATTATGTAATTTTGGGTCAAAAGAAACTCTGGTAAAGGCGAGGTTGTTCTATTAACTAAGCAGAACATAGAATTGTTGTATATTTACAGGAGAATAACATTGTAACATCATCAATAGTGCAGTCTGGGCTGTGTCATCGAGGTTATAGTGTTGTTATTTTTAAAATAATCCCAGTTTATTTTACTGTTTTGCGGTAGATGGACATTTGAAGTCATTGTTTCCAGATGAAATACAGAATTGTGGTTAATTATACCAATGAATACTTAAGGAATATATTGGCTGACTAATCATTCACTGATGGCTTACTCCACTTCATACATTTATTTCCGTATTGACATGATAGCATCACACAGTTGCTGCAGATTTGTCAGCTCCACCCCATCCCAAAGGTGCTCTGTTGGATTGGTATCTGGTGACTGTGGAGGCCATTTGGATACATGATTTAAGATGATGAGATGATTTGAGCTTTGTGACATGGCATGTTATTCTGCTGGAAGCAACCATCAGAAGATGGATACACTGTGGTCATAAAGAAATAGACATGGTCAGCAACAATACTTGGGTAGGCTGTGGTAATATACTAAAATGCACCAAGCAAATATCCCACACACCATTATACCACTGTCAGCAGCCTGAACTATTGATACAAGGCAGGAGGGATCCATGCTTTCATGTTTTTACACCATATTATGACCCTTCTATCCAAATCCTGCAGCAGAAATTGAGACTCATCATACCAGACAACATTTACCAACCTTCTGTTGTCCAATTTTGGTGAGCCCATGTGAATTGTAGCCTCAGTTTCCCGTTCTTAGCAGACAGCAGTGGCACCCAGTGTGGTCCTCTGCTGCTGTCGCCCATCTGCTTCACAGTTGTGCATTCAGAGATGCTGTTCTGCGTACCTTGGTTGTAACAATTGGTCATTTGAGTTACCGTTATGTTCCTATCAGTTCAAAACAGTCTGGTCATTTTCCTCTGACTCTGACCTCTGACCTCTGACATCAGCACTGTCGTTCGCTGGATATTTTCTCTTTTTTGGGCCATTCTCTGTAAACCCTAGAGATGGCTGTGTGGGAAAATCCCAGCAGTTTCTGAAATACTCAGACCAGTGTGTTTAGCACCAGCAACTACATTTAAAGTCATAGTTCACATTTTTGCTGTTTAATTCTTGCACTGGTCTTAACCAAAGGTTTATTTATAATGTATTTTTTTTACTTCTAATTAGGGTAAATTTACATTTTTGCATTTTATAAATTTCCTGTTCTTTTCATTCCAACTTGTTTTATTGTTATAGTTTATTTTTTGCATGCACCTCTGTGTGAAAAGCTTTATATAGATACTGTAAGTATTACTTGCTTGCTTTTGTATAGCTTTTTGTATTGTTGGCATTATTGGTGTGACACTGGTTCTGTATCACCAGTGTAATTCCTCGGGGCAGAAGAGTGTGATCATGCTGCACCAAATTGACTGACAGACATGGATTCATTAATTAAAAAATGTGAAAGTGGTGCATTTTCATTGGCTTGAGCATTCATGTCTGAAGCATGCCTTTGCTAATGTGTGAACAGTGATCTTTGGTTAGATTTTTTTCCTGCTCAAATACCCCTATGTTAGCATAATTAATCTTAGAGCAGCATGTGACATAATGACATTGGCATTTTGGTTCAGAGGGACCTCATTGAGCTCCCAGGTGAGAGTGTAACCAACATACAACAATACCAGTCTTCTTTGGAACGGTGACTCAGACTCTCCAAATATGATGAAGAGCTGCGTTCATAATCCTCAGAAAGGAGTTGTTCAAGCGCAGAGTAATCATCGAGCCCACCTGTGGGCAAGTCATGACGAATGGCGCTTTACCTCCTCACATGTGGTAATGTCTATCTAATGACTGGAAATAAGCCAGTGGGTGAAGGATAAAATAGTGTTTAGCACTGTAGGGCACCAAAAAGAGAAAAAGAAAAAAAAAAAACGGGTTAAAATATGTAACAACCCTCTGCAGCGTTAAAAGGCAACAGCACCGCAAGTGGTTTTCCGCTTTTTAGTAATGCCAGCAGTGAGTGGTGTGTTCGCAGCATGCTAGGGTTTTTCTTAAGTTCCAGCAGACTGGATGATTTGGTTTGCCTGCCACACATGGTCGCCGCCTGGATGCATTAATCTTGAAACACTTCTGTTACATGACCAAAAGTGTGTGGACACTTGAGCTTTCATCTCAAGGATGTTGGATGGGGTTGAGCTCAAGGCCCTGTGCAGGCCAAATTCTTCCACATTAAACTGAAAAGACCAGTTCCTTATGGGTCTGGTTCTGCATAGGTGGCCTTATTTAGCAATCGAACGTATAACTTGTTTAAAGGTACAAGTGTATGCTAGTGTTATAAAAACAACAGGAAGTTGATTATTTCTTGATGAATAGGCCTGCATAAACAGGTAAGGTACAGTACTGTGCAAAAGTCTTGAGCCACCTCAAATTTTTTTATATTTTGCTTTGTGGATTTTTTTTTTTTTTAAAGTGGTCTTGAGCAATAGTTTTGGTTTGTTAGGTTTCAGGTTTTTGAAGGTTTTCTTTGGACATTGGCTGCTTTTTCACTCATTTTCAGTCCAGTCCTTGTACCTGACCATTTTCAGATTGTTTTTTCACATGAAAGAAAATTCATAGATTCATAAGTCAGCGTTAAGTGAACACTGACCTATGAATCATTCAACTATAAAATGGTACCTAACTCAAGAGATGAACCGGTGTTGTCTACACACACAGACAGCTTAGAACCAATTTTAAATTGTGTCTTTAGGCATTTTGTTACAGCCTGTTGCAAAAACACATTTCTTTAGTTGAATCTACTGAAAATACCAAAGATAACACAGTTTGACAGGCATGAAATTGTATTTTTGCACCAAACAGCTGGTTGCCAAAGAGCTATTAAGCTCTGTGCACTGAATCCTTAAAAAAATATAAGAAAACTGGGCAAGTGGAGGACAAAAGAAGAAGTGGCAGACCTAAAAAACTATCTACATCAGATGAACAGTATCTGAAAGGAAGAAAACAGCAAAGACCTGACACAGGACCTGAGAGATCTACTGTATCTAGCCCTTCAGGTGATCCATCTGCTGTTCACCAGAGCCTCATCAGAAATGGTCTCGGTGGAAGGACTGCTGTCAAGAAGCCATTCTTAAAGAAGGGAAATGGGGAAAAAGAGAGTGAAATATGCCAAATTACGCAAGAACTGGGCTTAAAATCATTGGCAACAGGTCTGAAGTTTTTGGTTCATCGTCAATATGTATGGAGGTCAGGAAAGGTCGAGGTTTGGGGCTGCATTTCAGAAAGTTGTGTTGAGGATCTTTTCAAAACTGATGAAATTTAAATGCAATAAAAGCAACGTTAGATTTTGATCATGGAATACTATCTGGAAAGAGTCTGATTGGCGACGGCTTTATTTTTCAAAATGACAATGATTCCAAACAGACTGTAACACTATCAGTCATGGATGGGCCTCCCCAGAGCCCAGACCTCGACATTATTGAAGCAGTGTGGAATCATGTTGACAGAGAACGAAACCAAATGCAGCCAACATCCAAAGGAGGGCATTTGAATGTCCTTCAAGAAGCCTGGAGAGTGATTCCTGAAGACCACTTAAAGAAATGTCAAGAAAGCTTCCCTAAGAGAGTTCAGGCTGTGTTGAAGAATAAAGTTGGTCATACCAAATACTGACTTTCAAGCTCATCAGAATAGTACAAGCAAGTTTTTTTTCCTTCTATACTGTAGATTTTTCAATAAATGTGAACCTATTTCCCATTTTATATTCATATTCTATATTCTAGCTACTAGCTGTTAAATGTAAATAAGATGTAAATGCAGTAAAACCTCACAGAAGGAGAAGCTTTAGTTAGTGGCAAGCGACAGAGCCAGGTATAGTCGGCAGTCCCCACAGCTGATCACATTGCTATCACACATCTTTTTCACCCCACCCTTGCATTTCTGTTGGGGTGTGCTGTAATGTGTCTTTGGCCTCCCTACCGTTGCTGGTGCCACTGCAAGGTGGTTTACAACCCCCCCCCCCCCCCCCGTACTCATGTTCCTCAATTTCATGCCATTCATTACTATTTCTGACTTATTCTGTGTCATGCCTGTTGTTACTGATCCCTGCTCTGCTCTCTGGGGTTTTTTTTCCCTGCTGCTCTTTGGTTAGGCCCCAGAAACCCTGTTTTGACTAAAGTGATGCAGTGAGAAATGTAGTGAAGTTCTCTGTGAGCAGATACTGTAGCCAGTTTTAGATTTTTAATGACAAAATTCAAGAAACTGGATTTCTGGTTGAAATGTAGCAGCACTACACCTTGAAACTTTGGCCTCCTTTTCAGTAAAAACAGAAGTCAAAATGAAGCAATTGTAAAAGAGTGCACATGATAAAAGGTCTGATCACTGCAGCTGCCTCCCTGCTGCTGAGGAGGTGCATTATTTAAAAACGTTTGACAATCACTGCTCTGGGTGAACAGCATATTTCCTTTATTGTCTCCCTGCAGATGAAGTGGACATCCTGCAGGAGCTTTCCCTTCGTATCTCAAACAGTAGTAATGCCTCCATGACTGTGGGTGAGAGCAGGTGTCCAGTCCTACAGGTGGGACAGTACTCCACCTTGGCCCTCCCTCTGAGACAGATCTTCACCGAGGGGTACGGTTTCTTCTTCATCTCCTCTTGCTGACCCTTTATTACTAGTATCTGTCTACTGTAGAAGGTAAAAAAAAATCCAGTCCTCCTGTGTGTTTGCTGTTTATGTTTATAGTGTGAGATTGTAATTAGCAACATGTTTCTATCCACTGGTGTTTATGGCACAAACTGTGCACATGCAACTTATTAAAGACTTAGCTGTATTCTTTATACTTTGATTACCAGTTATTTGGCTAAATGTGTGTGTGTGTGTGTTTGTGTGTGTGTAGGTTTGAAGATGAGTTCAGTTTGCTGGTGCAGCTGCGAAGCCCTCAGAGAGAAGAACGAAGCATCTTTACTATGCTCAGCCCTGACAGTCATGTTATGCTGCAGCTGCGGATCAGCGCTCACGCGGTCATCTTCATAGGAACACAGCAGAGACACTACGAGTGAGTCCGCTTCTTACGTTTTTATTTGTATTTTTTCCCCAGATTTGTTGAGTAGGGCACAATGTTGCACAAACTATGATGTTTTGATTTTTTGTTTTTATATACATTTGTGGTTGGAAGTTTACATACACTCATCATGGTAATAATACATTTTATTTTAGACACTTTTCAAGACACTGATGATTTTTGGGCTTTTTAAGGATATTTTTTGAACTGTTCTTTTTCCAGGGTGGAATGATTGTACAGAGCACGTCTTTAATGACTTTAAAAAAAAAGAAAAAAAAAAGAATTGGTTTCACAAGTATGAATTTATTTAGTATTTTCTCTAATCCACACAGGGTCAGAATTATACATACATGCTCAAATATATACATACACTCACTTAAATATTTTAATAAGTGGTGCTGAAAGTTCTACAGTGTCTTTTAATTTGACATGGCCAAGGCCTATTACCTTCTCTTAAATGTTCAGTTTCTATTTGGATTTTTTTGACAGCACTTATTATACTGGACAATATGGGGATAATGGGAAACTCCAAGGAATTCAGTGATGGAAGGTCTCTTGGAGCAATTTTGAAACAACTGCAGATTCCAAGATCATCAGTACGTAAACACAAGTTATTTGGATCTGTCACCACTTTGCCAACGTCTGCAAGAAGACCTAAACTGTCTCCCTCAGATGAGAGGAAGTTGGTAAGGAAGTTCAGGTGACTCACCCGCTCTGGGTAGCAGTTTGGTGGTGGGAAAGGGGGAAACTGGAAGAGAAGAATTGAACTGAGGTCACTGGCACTATAGACTGTAAGGGTACCAACACTACAAGCCACTTTCCTCTCCATCTGATCAAGTCCGGCCCGGTCTAAGAATAGATAAATAAATTGGCTCACCTATCCATACCATTGATTTTCCTTTTTGGCAACCAGATCTCAATTTTTTCCCTCTTCCACACTCATTTCTCTGTGCGCACACGAATTCATGACTGAATTAATTCAGTCATAAACTGTTATGTAAGTAAAGTTTATGTCCATCCAAGAATCCTAAAGTTGGAGTGAATAATGTTTTATCATACAATCTCCTCTTTTGGATGAGTCATGGGGAAAGGAGAACCATGCAAGCTTCCTTTAAGTGTCACACAGCAAAAAAAGCTGTAGCCTGATATGTTCGAGTTAATTTGCCTGAGATTGCACATCCTGTGATGTGACTCTTGTGCACATCATATTATCGATGTCAGAATGAAATATTGTGCAGCCCTAAAACTGACTATAAATTATTTTTGTGTCACGTCCTGTGAAACCTCTTTGGCAGATAAAATAAATTATTCATAATTAATTGGGTGAAATTGCTCTAAGTGTGCCAGCGAGATACCTCTAAGCGAGTGCATGCTTTCTGTACCCGTTACTGAAAAACTCCAGATGTTGAGGTCTCAGGTAATGGAGAACGGATAAGTCCATTCCTGCTCCATAGCAGAATTATATGCAAATTTGTCAGTTACTGTAGACAAAGGAGAATTCTGTGGAGGTATATTTGTCTGCAGCCTGTATGTTTCTATTTGAAGATGACTGCTTTTGGCTGTCTCTTTGGAGAAATGATTTATTAGGTAACTCTTGGCAGATTTCCCCTCTAAAGCAACCACAAAGCCCGAAGCAATACATCAGTTTAAGACAGCATACAGAAATGGGCCAAAAGATAGACATACACAGATACTGTAGTTAGCTTGTACTGTTTGCACATGAATTAATTTATTTCAGCCGTTTTAACAGAAAGCTGCATGTCCATGTTTCTGTCATTAAAGTTTGGCTACATCCAGAGCTCAAGCTGAGCTGTATAGAGGGTGCTAATGGGTTTTTTTATCCATGAAAGGTCCAATGATTAATAATCAATATATCACATGATGCCACTCTGTGCTCTGATCATACTGCAGGTGGGATGTACATTATTCCACAATCAGGCCCACACAACTCTACAAAAATAAAAAGTAAATCAAAATCTACCTGATTTTCATTTTTGCCTGATTTCCTCTCCATGGCTGCCTCCTTGAGAAGTCCTGTTGTGACCACTTACATTCTGCATCTGCAACAGGCACAGGATTTTCTACAATGTGTCAACAAGGTGACCCTTCAATTTGAATTTCAATGAAGTCACAGGGAACCAAATCTGGAAATTAAAATTCCTGCCTTGTCAGTGCTCTTAGTGTGGGCGCACAGTGGTATGCAGTACATATCAAGTTGTTTGTAGCAAATCTTCTCAGATACCTTGAGATGTTATGATAAAACCCTGTACTGACAGGCTGACCCTGGGTAACAAAAGGAGGAGCAGTCTCCGATGACTGAATAGAGACATTATTTTGACATAAAAGTGGATATTATCTCTGTGAATGTTTGAGATCTTTGGTTAAGTCACAGAATGCAATACGAGTGGTTTGAACTGACTTCCAGGAAATAGCACGAGTGCTGGAACTAGGCTAGGTGCACTAGGAGATAACCCTGTGCACCTAGCCTAGGTGTGCAGAGTCACAGGACGTTACGATTGCACCTTGTGCGCCACATACACACACTGAGAAACATGATTGAACCTCCTCCAAGAACAAGAGCTCCCCCTGTTTGTTTGTTAGGCTGAGGCTGATGAATGAACGGGGAACGCGTGCAGGCTTCAAGTTTTAGACTGCACCCAGATGTCCACAAGTCATCTTATGATGATCACAGTGCCCAAACAGTGTAAGACACAAAAGCAATGATCCGCATGTCTCTCTGTCAGGTTCCCAGTCAGCGGTTTGTCTGATGGAAAGTGGCACCATGTGGCTATTAGTGTGGCTGCCAAACGGCTCGCGCTGTATGTGGACTGCTCGCTGCTGGAGAGTGTGGACTGGGTGTACTACGGCATGGAGATCAGCACCGATGGGCTGCTCATGGTTGGAGGCATCATTGAGAGCTTTGAGACTCCATTTGAAGTAAGTGGCACTGCAACTTTTTGACTGATCGTGAAAAGAAGGGGCTCCACCCCCGACACCTGACATCTGTAGGTATTAACCCTGCACCCTGTTACCTGTTTATTCTACATCTATACTGGCCCTATTTGGATTTTCAAATTAAAAAAAAAAAATCTTATGGCATTGGTGTTTAATGCTGAATATGCATAACAGGGTTGTTATGCAACAAACAGCTTTAAGCAACTGTTTCCAGACAGAAAACCGTATGTGTAACGTCCAGTTTATTTTCTTTTACTTTGAAAAGTCATGCATGCCGGTTCATCCTTCCACACATGCACAGCAAAGGAAAGAACACACATTCCTCCCCTTTATCTTTTCATCACAAAACCAAAGAAGCTTAGAAACCATGTTTTTGTTTTTGAATTCTCTGCAACCTGCTTTAAGTGCAGCGTACCAGAGCTGACACTGACGATGAGTGCTTGGACAGAGGAGGTATCAGTACGTGTGCGTGCATATTTGCCAGAGTGTGTACTATTGATGTTTAGTTTTTGCCCGCGTGTTAGTCTGTTTCATGTATCTGGTGATCAAGAAATGGTATTAAAATCTAGTCACTGAGAGGAAGCCGGCTCGAGTTGTATAATCTGATAACCAAACCAAATCTGCAGGAGATCTCGTCATCGTCACTCTGCTGTTTTTATGGCATTACCTTATTTTTTAATTGAATTTTGTTTTAGTCTTTACAAAATGTTCTTTAGTCTTTTCCTTTTCTGCTTTCTGAGTATGTCTGCATCTTACTCTGTGTGCACGGTTCTTTTTAAGCTCTTTCAGTTAATTTCCTGTTTTATTTTGAAGGTTATTTACTGTCCATTTTCATTGTCTTGACTGAGTTAACCTGTGTCTTAGTATCCTTCACCCTGGTGTTGATGTAGGCTGTGTATTTCCCTCAGTCTTCACTCTTCCATGCACCTCTATTTGTTTGCTGGCTTCTCTCTTTTTTTTTTTTTTTTCTCGTTACCGTTCTTGTTACTTATTTTAATTTACCTGCTGGTCCTCTTCTAAGAACTATATAACCAAATGTGACATGCACGCTCCTTTAAATTTTTACCTCGGGATCTCCAGGGCAAAAACCTCTCCCATCAAAGGCTGATTTTTAATGGCCTGCAATGCACTGTGCAAATGTTAGTTGTTATAACAAGCTCTGTGGATGTAGCTTGGGGATCAGAGCAGGGGAGTGACTGTATCACAGTGGGGGTGAGGACGAGCATTATGGAAGCAGCATCTGGATTTGTTCTTAGCATCAGTTAAAATGGATTTTCCAGCCACGTGTCCCATAGTGACAGCTTTTTACTGAGCCCTGAGGTGTTGACAGTCTTATCTCAGGACAATCTTTTGTATTGGGCACAGTGAAAGCACATATAACTGAACTCTGCTCTTGCATGTAACTCTGACTGCCGTCCATCGCAGCGCGACTGGAGCAAACATGGAGAACAAAGTGCGCTTTGGCTAATGTGCTGTTTGGACTGATTCGTTCATCCTGGATTAAGTTCTCTCGACCAAATTATTTTAAAGAGAAGCAAAATGTGCGGAGTGATGAAACAGGGATTTCTGAGTTCTGCAAACTGTAAACAAACAAAATGATCTGTGATTTGCTAAGTGCTGAAGCATGCGCGCTTAAAATGGGTTTGATTGCTTATACGCGATTGCTTCAGTAATGTACGCGCCGCATGTCTCAGGCTACATCGTAAGGCTCCAGCTGTATTTGGTTTTGAAGAAAAGTCTGTTGTACATTTCAATCACCAATTACATTAATAGAAATATTTGTCCTTCATGAAAATATACTGCAGATGTATGTGTTTAGCGGACATGTGTTGTTTGATCCCCAGTCCATTTCAAGGTCATTATGGGATTTTTCTAACAGAGGTGCTTGAGGTTTGATTCTTCTCCAGAGGACATGAAACATCTCTAAAATATCTCTTTATATTCAGCAGCACAGGTCTGTGTCAAATACAAAATAACATTTCTCAGATGGAGAAATCACTTTTCTTCTGACCTCAAGCAGCTGAGATCAAATATCTTCTTAAAATGCTAAATGTTACATTTTCCTCATTGGACCTGGATGCTTTTATTTGGCTAAACATTGAGAAATTTGCATACACAATTAAATTTCTGCGGGAATAGTAAACAGACATTCATGTATGGTTTCACTTAGTTTAGGTGCTGCAAGTCTGGAAGTCATGTTTATCCGTCGTCTAAACAAAGAAATCTGTGCCAGGGTGCCCACACACCCCCACACACCCACCCACCCCCAC
>JAVDPK010001041.1:804091-816084 GCA_034780415.1 Cichlasoma orientale | reverse complement strand
TGTGTGTGTGTGTGTGTGTGTGTGTGTGTGTGTGTGTGTGTGTGTGTGTGTGTGTGTGTGTGTGTGTGTGTCAGTGCTTGCCCTTCCATTCCTCCTGTACATGCATGTTGGCAAAAAGTGCACAGAGGAAGAAAGAAGGCACTTTCTATCTGCCCACTGAGCAGATAATTGAAGAACCTTTGTAACGCAAGTAACAACATAGTTGCAACTGTTACACCCAACACTGCTCATGTTCTGTATGTTTAAATTAAATGTATTGAGTCGGGATGGCCACTGAAATGACTGGTCATTTTAAAGCAAAAATAACAAACTCAACAAAGTGTTTCTTACAGATGCTTGTAAGAGCTGATTCTAAACGAATACCCATTCCTAACATTTTGTCTGTGTCTCTGCTTTCTAAGTGACAACTTGCACTCCAAGAACTATAAAATGCAGCCAACAAGTTGAAGCCATCACATTCATCTGACTAAAATTCACTGCAAAGCAAGTTGTTGCCGCATGTTCAAATGCGGTAATATTTATGCAGCACGAGGCTGTGTAATTGAAATTGCAGATGTGTAGTGCCTTTTGACTAAATTTTAAAGCAAGACATGAATAATTCATTTAAAAATAAAGTTTTTTATGGCGGAGCGTGCACTCGAGTCTGGTGGTTTGGCAGTAGAAGCTTCTGTATCGCTTGCTGGATAGGAGCAGGGGTGACAGTTGTCTCACCTCAGCAGCAACATTGATGTTCAGTAGATGGGTGTCGGCGATGTTCCGGGCGGTTTCAGTGCCCTCTTGTATTTAGTCATGGACATCCCATAACAGTTTGTGATGTTTCCAGTTAGGCTCCTTAATAACATTCTTCTGTAGAATTAAGCAAGAACTTGGCATAGAAATTTAGCCTCCTCAGGTTTCCTTAAAAGCTTTCTTCACCAGATGTAACATAAGATATCTAAAAATACGCTCCACTGGAAGCAGCCCAGTTTTAATCTATCTAGATATTTTTTAAATTGAATATTAACCTATTCCGATGTATTTTTTTAAATTATTATTATTTTGTAATTTAATATCACCACAATTTGATTACAGGTAAATTAAGTTATCAAAATGAACATTTAGAAAAAAAACGTCTAGTATGTCCACACAGAAATTTCACTGAGATATTTACTTTTTTTTATGTCGTGTCTTCACGCTGCATGTTCGATCATTTCTCTCTGCGCAGGGTCATCTTCGACAGCTGGCCTTCCTGATGGGCGATCCAGATGCCGCCCAGCAGCACTGCAGCCACCACCCACCCTGCTGCAGTACCACCACCCCCAACAAGCCTCCCCGCTCACCACGCACCAACAACGCGCTGCAGGTGAGGAAAGATGAATCAAAAATAAATAAATTAAGTCAGGAAAAGTTTATTTTGAGTTGTATACACAGCAGCCCTCTAACATGACACTGAGGTGTTTAAGGTGAAGCCATCCATGTCTTTTGAAGCCCACAAGGCAAACACTCAGACGCCTGCAGTTAATAAACTGACAGCAGAATCTGTTATATACTATAATATAAGCATTATAAAAGATTACCAGAGGATTTCAAATAAAAACTGCGCCGACTCCTGTGGTTTTGATCCAGTCTGGTGGATTTAACAGCTCTCGAGTGTTTGGTTGTTCATCAGCGTAAGCCTGAACAGCCTCTGGTTGTGGTTTTGGAATTTAGAAATTGTCGCCTCTGTTTCCACACAGAATATATTGCTGTCCTCAAATGACCTGGAGGACCTGCTGGGGGATCCAAAGGACGAGTCCTTACTGAGCTTTGGCCGGACTGTAAGTAGGATATTAGGTGTCTTAAGTGTTAATTATTAAGCAGAACAGTCCAGAAATTCATGTTTCATTCGTGTGTTGGACAAATAAAAAAAAAAAGCAGTCACCTGATTTCACAGCTGTGGCCTGAAGCTGCAGTGAGAGAGCGTGGGCAGCTTATAACCAAGAGCGGACATGCTGCCAGCTGCAGTTGTATATACCAACCACTGGTCTGGTTTCTGTGTCTGTGAAACCACCAGTCCACTGCCTGTCATTAATTAGGCCTGCTGCATTGAGCCTCAGGCGTCAGAGTGGCTGTCCAGCAGTCCCACCTTCAGTCTTTGGCTGACTGGTCCACTTTGCATGTGTGGATGTATGCACTGCATATGTTTGTGTGAATGCTTGCTCATTGTGTGCGTCTGCTCACTGGTCTTTGCTGTGGCCTGCAAAAGGCTTCATCTCTTCACTGAGGCTAAAAGTATGATTTGATAAATTGCAGCAATGGCTGATTTCTTTTGATCTTTGCCAAATGCAATTTGGGAACGGATTAGTGGTTTTATTTTGAATATTTAAAAAACAGTAATAATCAGCACAGCTGCTTCCCATACTGCGTGTGCACTCAGCAGCTCATCTGGATTCAAATCAGAGTCTTGTTTTCTGACAGCATTAAACTGAAACCGGCAGCTTTCGTGCAGAAAAACATTACGAGTGGCGAGCCGGGTGGAGCCCGGAACCCTAACCCCCATCCATCTTCTATGGGAAGAGGTGAATCTCATGCAAGGAGCGTGATAGAATAGCCACTGATCAGAGGCAGACTAGCAATTTGAAGTTCAAAATTCAAACAGATTATCACCCATGATTAAAGAAGCAACCTGATTATTACCAGTAAGTTTGCTTTTGGATGATCTGATGGATTTTTGGTGTGCCGTAAAGTTTTTTGGGCGCCTAGATAAACAATATATTTCCACATTGTTCTGTTTCTTCCTCCTTACTGCTCAAACGATAGACTATATGCGAAATATCGATGTGGCCGCCAAGAGATCACCTACTGGTTTGTGTGGATTTGCATCTTATGAAGCTTTTGCATCAGAAACTACATCCACACTTTATACTCTCTGTCGGCTGTTGCCATAGTTTTTTGAGCCAGAAGTGACCATATTTGGATGAAATCTGGAGTACTAAGGTTGCAGTGAACAGGACAACACTTGGTTAGAAAGCTGCATCTATAGAATATGTGGACAGAGATAGATACCTGCTAATTAGTGCTAAGTAAAAAAGTTAAATGCACAGCAGTCCATATTATTTGTCAGCTAATTGCATTAAAAATTCCCCAAAAGGCACCAGCACCACAATCATGTTTGACAAGGTGAAGCCTAGCACACGGCTAGTTTCCTAGTTGGCTCTCACCTGTCACTCAAAGCAGCTTTGAGTGACAGGAAGAGTAAAATCAGCCTGGTTCAGCACCAGGCTGAAAAGTTATTTCTGCTGTAAAGTTGGGCGTTACAGCTTTGGGGATTAACTCGCTTCTGGCTGCACTTTTCGCTTCCACTCTGACTTCAGTTGATGCGCCATTCAACGTAGACCTGTAAGCAGCTACAACGCGGCTCTCATCATCTTCGGTGACATATGTGAGGACACGTCAGCTAGTTTGAAAGCGACCGAATGTTCAGTCACTGTTTGTGCTGAGCGCGAGCACCCACGTAATGATCGGTCACAGACGTCAGCAGAGATAAAAAGGTGATGAGATGTGAAAATGTAGTGTTAACATCACATTAATTGCAATATTGATGGAGATGTATAGTGCCCCCCCCCCCCTTATCAAATGAAAGCACCTAACTCTCTGTACCAGCTGATGCATTTGTTTCTACTTCAGATCTCTCAGTGTTTAAAATCACGTCAATGATGATGAATGATTTAATCTCATGATCACATCCAACATGAGCCTTAGGATGCCAACACGTGTATGTGCTCTTGTTATGGTTAAACACTCGTATTCGCTCTCATGGACCAAACAGAATATAGTTTTTGAAATGCACATACTGGCACTTGCAGGGTGTTTCTGGAATCACCATATGTTTGAAACATGGAAACAAAGAGGGCGACATATGTTCCGAAACAAAGGAAAAACAAAGCTGGTTTGAATTTACGTTTTTGTGTATACAGAAAATAACTTAAATAATCAGCGAGGGTCTGCTTCTCTTTAAATATGCAGTAGTGTACAGCCAGAGAAGCTACTACAACCTTGAATTTAAAAAAAAAAAGAAGAAAAGCAGACCATGCCGTGCCACAGCAGCCCCACCAGGCACGGAGTTTCTACATCAGGATGGCATTGGGATTCCTTTTTGATGATGCACACGACCGAGACCTCTCCCTGCTGTTTTGTGTTGTCTGGACTTTTTTGTAGGAACATGCTGCCCCAGATCTTAATAGTCACTGAAATCTTCTTCATATGGCTGCATCACGCTTTCTCACGTAATTATCTCGCCGTCTCTGTTCATCTGTTTCTGTTTTTTATTGCGTCTGAACGTGTCTCTGCTGACACTTTAACACGTCTCTGTCTACTTCTGTCTGTTTAAGTCTTTGTATCTCTGTTCAGTTATTTTTCTTCCGGGGGGGGGGGGGGATTTCTGAATGCCGTTTTCGGGCAGTTCGTCAGCTAAAAAGCCGCACTTACCTGTTTATTCTCAACAGGTTAATGGTAATTGAAAGAAAATGATAATCACAGCTCATCGTGTAGATAACAGGAAATCAGTGAGTAAGAATGTAACTATTTTCCTGCTGCTTGTCTCTCATCGCATCCACACAAACCCGACCTGTGCCGACACAGTTTTCTCCGGCTCTTTTCAGAATCTTTACTACTTCTTCTTTTTTTAAATAAAGTAACAAAAAAAAATTAACCAGACCTCTTTCCCTTTTGTTGAGGCCTACTGCCGTCATCTTTGAAACATAACATTTCTGACTGGCGGGCCTCCTTGTTGGGGTTTCCTGATTTGATGAATGTCCCTTCTGGGCTCGCTTGACAGGTGCGCTCCTTAGAGACACGCCTCTCAACCAGTTAATGTACAGCTCCTCAAATGTGCACAAAGATGTTAACACCAGTGGAGGTCAGAACTGTGAACCTGAGTGCACGCTGACTGCTTTGAACTCATAATTAGCATGTCCCGTATTAGGCAGAGTTACTTTGTTTCACAGATTCTCTTTGTCATTTACAGCTTCTCAAATTGTGAACACATGTTGTTTTTCATTTTATGTAATCGCTTATGTTAGAGTTTTGGTCGAACAAGACATTTAATGATAAGTCATCAATATGCACTGAGGCACATTTGATGCCTGTTTTATATTATTGGCAGACGTTTAATAGGCTAAACGAGTGGTCATCAAAATAGGTTCAGGCTGTGTCATTAAAAAAAAAAAATCATGTACAGATAATAAAGCGAGAAAATTGTGTCCATTACTTCCTTTCACTTTATCTCTGGGCCAATAGAAATTTGTGACACACGACATAATTAACTGATCCTGCTGCTGTGTAGCCAGGCTTGTGAGTCAGCTAGTTGGTGAACATGGACAAACATTTCAGTCCACAAGTATCTAAAAGTTGCTAATCCCAAACAAGCTGCATCAGTTTTAGGATCATGATGGGGTCCTTGAAAGTGTTTCAGCCTGCGCGGGTTCCCCGACCACAAAATGTTAGAGAACCACAGGGCTAAACAACAGATTCGCTGTGGAAGTAATCAGCACATTAACTTCCTGAAGTTATAGTCTACTAGAAGGTGTGTGTTCAGATTGTTTTTTGCCATGTGCAAATGACACATTTTTCAGAAAGAGGGAGTGCTGGAGAACGTGATAAAGCTTGTGTTTGATTGTTTTTCTATGTTGAATGTCACCAGGCAACTGAATCCAGTTTGTTGAAGGGGTTTGATAGTTACAGCACTGCTTACACATGATCCCTAACAGTGTCAGAGAGAGAGAGACACACACACACACACAGAGACACACACCTATGACCGTACTGTTCCCTGCTCCATGTCCTATCGCTTCCAAGTGTTTCCGCTGGGGTCTGTGGAGAGGCCCCCTTTCGTAAAACTTGTCAAACAATAGCTTTTAACTGTCCCGCTGAGACAAAAGCAGAGGTGAGGAAAAATGATCCATCATTCTGACACTTTTCCATGACTCGCTCAATCTGGCGTGAGCGGCTCGCTTTACACGAGGTGAAATTTTTGATGTCCTGATATAGCCCGAGCATCGGTAACGACTGAGTCTTGTTATTTCAGAGCCGCCTGTAAATGAGTTGCGGATTAGATCTTTTTGGCTTGACAACTGAAAGGATTTCTTTTGAGTCCCCAGATCTTTTAACATGGATTTTGTGGCTTATTTACATATGATGTAACTGATCTATTTTTCCCCCTCACTGACCTCTGGCCACTAACCTGACCTCTGGCTTTAGCTGAGTCAGCTTTATCCAGCTGGACTGTAGAGAGCGTAAGATGGTCAGGTTAGCTTGCATTCAACCCTACAAGGACATGAGATGCTCTTTTAATAATTATGAACGTTATTGCTATTGTATCACACAGGTACTGTTGGAGAGAGCTGCGATGATGTCATCCATCAGTTTATGAAGAAATACATTGAGGCTTAGATTTGAGCATTGTGGCCATTGTGTTTGTTGGAGCTGTGACCATATTTGGGCGACATAGTCACATGCTAAGGCTACTTTATGGTGAGCACATTGGTTGTGTCACATGCCAGCTGTGATGCCACCACAGCCCCGTCACCATTTGTGCTTGAGGTGCCCTCAGCTTACTGCAGTCTTTCCCTCAGTGATGTAGCCACTCAGAAAAAAACCTCTGCATCAGCACTGTACCAGTGCTGATGCAGTATGGAGATTTCGCCACAGCTCCCGCTCTGCAATCTCAGAATCTCTGAGCTCCTGCGCTGATATATCACTGAAATGGCCACGCAATGGTACACTCGCGTCTTCACGCTGGCCGTGTCGGCCGTGCATCAGGATGCAAAAATCGAGAAACACACAAGTTAAACTGCGCTGGAAGTTGTGACATCACTTTTGATACATTTGTGAAACCGTCAAGCATAAACCAGGCTTTAAATTATGTAGCACAAGCACTAGGAAGCTTGGAGTGCATCACATAGACACAGATACAGTACTAAGTAACATACTAAAAAAAAACGAGTTTACAAAAACTTCTCTGGCACACTGTTAGTACAATTAACCACACAACGAGCCATGATATTTGGCAGATAATTACATTACAAAGGATCCGATTGCCACTCACATTGGATGCATGGTTAGAAGGTTCAGGCTGGCAGTCTGCTAGTTTGCTACTGCTTTTGGCACCTACACGTCATTTAAAGTCCTAATAATGCATAAATTGAAGCCTTCTTAGTCAGCCCCAAGTGGCCATCAGAGGAACTGCAGTTTGTTTTTGGCACTTTTGTTTTATCTTAATTTTTAACTCCCCTGAGGTTTACAGTAATAATGTTCACATGGTATCATTGCTCATTTTTCACTCTTGTGTTCAGTTATCGCTCCATTAGGATTTATTTCGAGCCATATCTTCAAAAGGTCAATAAAATCTCTTAAATGTTTTACAAAACACTTTGAGATCCGTCCAAGCTGAGGTCTCTGCAACCAAACTGTTGAGGCACTGCAGAGCAAATACGCCAGAACAGAAACAGGACAGCATGATACAAAAAATGTTTTCCTCAAGACAGCATAATAAAATAAATATTAATATTAAAACAATCCTCAACAATTCATCTGGTGGGATTGATTTTGGAAGTAAAAAGCATGCTTTTCTGTTCTTTTTCTGTTGATGCATCAAAGGCTCAGCAAAGGGCATGCAACATTTGCTATTTGCAAATATTTGCTAATTAGAGAGTAAGGATGAAGAAGCATGCTTTATGTATCTGAATGACATTTCTTTCTTTTTAAGTTCTGCATACTGTCAAGCTTTTCTGTTACGCACGGCAGCATGCATTCAGCAATCATTTTTCATATGCATGGATAGGTTCAGAACTGTTTCCAGTATAAAATAATTACAGACAACCATGAAGTATAAAGGAAGCAAAGATGCTTGGATAAAGGTGCAGGAGGAGAAATGTTGCCGTCGCTGCAGCTTTTCTCTTTGTCGCTAAGCAGCGCAGAACCTTTTTCCCCACATGAGAAGCCCCAACATGCTCGTACTAATAATTTTCCTCTCCACGTCTGTAATTTAGAACACGACATCCAGGCTGTGAAGATAAATGGTTACATGCTAGGTGATGAAAAGTCGTACGAGTGCCACGCCAGCAAATTTTGCTTTCACGAGGGCAGAAATACCTGCGATTCGAGTTCCAGCTGTTAAAGTTCAATAAAAATGACGTTTTCAGTGCAGACAGAAGAGCCCTCTGGAAGCCATTATGTGGCGAGGAAGAAGAAGATGTGCCGGGAAATAGTTGAAAATTAAAAAGAGATCACTGATGCCCCCCCCCCCCCCCTTCTGCACATCTGCCCTGCAGTTCGAAAGCACCCACAGAGGTTCTGTTCACCCTGAGTAAACCTCCCTCTGCTCTCATGTTTTTATATTGCTGTTTATGCTAGACCACCTCGCCTTTTGGTCCTAACAGACATGAAGTAATGCTTCCGGTGACACCGAGGTGCCCTGCTGTTTTTGACTTTAATGCAGAGGGGGGTCTCCTCCCTGCCTCGACACGATTGTGTAAATCAAGCCAACCTCAGAGGATCCGCGGTGAATATTTCCCCTCAAATGTTCTCTTAGCTGTGGTTATTTCACTGAATCTGGGAACTGTGGCTTCCCCTCCTCTAATTCCCCCAGAGACTTTTTTCCTTCCATTGTACAGGCTCCTTCCAACCATGTGTGAAAGCAGTGGGGATTCCCTCACATCTTCCTTATCCCCGTTTTCCTTCATCCCGCTCTGCTCGGTTGGAATGAACAGTCACTGCCTTCATTCAAGCAGATTCAGTTGCCCATGATGCTGCGGTTAGAGTTTAGTGCCAATAGCTTGCTGCAATCAGATGTTCACTCACAACCTCAGTCTTGGTTAGCTGAGAGCCGGCAATTTGGACGTTGTGGATTTAATATGTTTAGAGCAGCCGATGCCTGCTCTGACATTTTCTGTGTGAGAGAATAGAATGTGTTATTCACACTGGAACCACACTGCAGTTGTTACTGTCACTCTCATCTTTTCTCAACAATTACCCAGGCCACCCTGAGCTAGTCTCTTCATGAGCCAGATCAGATGTATTACTTATACAACCTGTATGTTTGGGTGCTGAGCGTGTACCCAGTAGGTGTGTGGGTGTGTCTTTTGGGAGCTGGATCAGCCTTCTGTGCAGAGGTTTGCCTGTGGGTACAATCTGAGCTGAGCTCAAGCGCAGACAGACCTGCAGTGTCTCTTGCAGTCATGCGCTACCATGTTGGATGGTACTTGGTGCTGGGATGCCTGTTGCTGGATTTATTGGGGTCGCGCGTGCAAGGTCAAAGGCGACGGGGCGGAAAGGTACTTCCTGCTACAGCTCATACATATACAAATTTTACCTTTTTTCTTCGGAGTCTTCTGCTCTGATGCAAAGTGTGTTGTGTCGCACTCTGGACAAGAGTGAACTGCACCCAGTGTAGAGGTGCTTTTAATGAGTTTGACTTTTCTAAGGATGTTTTTGTCAGTAATGCAACTAATTCTGGTTTGTAACATCATCATCAAAGACTGGAAAACTTAGGAATACCTGACATGAAAGAACCAGATGTTACCATGTGCCTTTTGCTGCATTATTTTGGAACTTCACCATCCCATTTATCCAGGCTTGGGAGCAGCACGCTAGCTGGTGACCCTTGAGGCGGTGTCTCCACCTGGTCTTGAACCCGGGATCTTTTACGTGCAATAATTTGCATTATTGATGAGAACATTAGGTGCAAAAAGCGCACCCCTTGCTCACTTTTTTTGGATTCAGAATATTATATTAGACAGATGTAGCCCTCTTTGGAGGTTCTCCAGCTGATTTTAAGGTTTCTGTGGCTAACTGGTCTGTGGAGTGTGGAAACTGCTTAAAATAAAGGACATGTTTTAACAGTAATTGTGAATACATTTGAAAACCATAAATCCTGTAAAAATTAATAAACTACTAACAGAAAGGCCAGTAAAACTACAGCACAGTCCAGTTTTTATTTATTTATCACAGTAAGAAACTGTTGTTTTAGACTACACTAAGCCCTCTGTAATAACACTGGTAAATCCAGCTACCAGTACTTGCTGCAGAGCAGTTTTATTTTGCGATGTTGAGGTGTTTCTCTTCTTCTGTGCTTTATGATCTTATTGCACATTCCCAGACCAAGCCCAGACCACCACTGTTGAGAACTGGTGGACGCTTTGATCCCAACTAACGGTGGACATGGGTGGTCCCGCTGGTTCTAAAATCCCCGAACATAAGGGTGTTAATGCTGCACTTGACCTGCCGAGCTGCAGCAGAGTCACACGCTGTCTTGTGTGCACATGGCAATCCTGATAAACACACAAAACTATAGCTTATAGTGATTGCCTTACCTTACGGTGTGTCTTGTCCTCTTCACCTCAGACAATGCATGTGTTGAAAACATGAACCTCACTGTAGGGCCTGCTGATTTCCTTTTATCTTATTGATGTTTATTGCATCCTATCACCTAAATAATAACTGTTTTTTCCAGGCCAAGCTGCTTGAAAAACCTAGCCAGTTGGAGAGCACCTGCATACCTGTGTCTCGGCGAGATTTACGGCCCTTGCCGTTCGATTAGCCCTTTGTAGGAGCGAGTCTTCATTGTCTGTGTGTGTGTGTGCGCGCGCGTGTGTGTTGATGATCGCGCTCCAGCCTGCGGCACTTTCGTCAGGCTGTTTGGCCCCCATAGATTTCTTATTACTGTCAGCTCCATGTGCCTCCTGAGACTTGAGCTTTTTGCGAATAGCCATTAATCTAGTTCAGGTATGCCCCGTCAACACCTGCCATAAATTGTATTTATTGTGTGTGTTAAGAGTGACACGATAAGTTAAATCATGATCTCTCTCTCTCCTTTTTTTTCTATCAGTGGATGAAAAATGCTTTCAGTTTGTTTTAATGGAACTGATACAATTGTACAAGTCATTCCAAAAGCATTACCAGGCAGTGGTACTGTAACTGAGATGATAAAAAAGACAATATGATGGATTAGAAAGATTCAAGTCCCTGCAAGTTGGATCAGTGGTTGCCTTGAAGGCTGGAAAAGCACCCTGAAAAACAAATGGAGAAGCACAGCTATGCCCTTAATACTTGTCTGTATTAGCTAAGCATTAAGCCAATAAATGTACCCGCTTCATTGTCTGGCAGCTAGAGTTGCAAAGGGTATCACCTTTAAGTCATTTGGCACATCTTGTCAATTAATTGGCTTATCATATCGATACTAATGCCAGCTACATCCATTATGCAATTGCATGGTACAAACTGCCTGGATCTAGTCCTAGTAGCACTTTTCTGTTTGCAGTCTTAATAAAAGCTCACATATATGATAAAAGCTTTGTTCTCATCAGACCATCAGAAACAAGTTTTTTAAATCTCATGCCATCAGCGTGTGCTTGATTTCCAAATGCAACTGAGCTGTGACTCCTCCCTGCAGCCAAGTGCGGTTAGATGACATCTCACTGTAACTAATAAGTCAGTCCATGTGCCTTTTGCTTACAGTTTTCACTGTTTGCAATGCAGAAGTCTGACAGGCAGCCTAGACAGACATATTTAGATTAAAGAAGATAAGCTGCTTTGTTAAAATTTTCAACTTTATTCCAAATATTTTGCTATTATTAGACCGAAAACAACAAACAATATGGGTGAAAATAATAAAATAAAATTGCGAGTTTCCCCCAATTTTCAATATCCTGAAAGAAACAAGTCACGGACAATGAAAGCTTTGAATTCAACTGCAGAAACAAAATCAACAGTTACCATCTGACTGAAGTATTAGTGAAGCTTTATGGAAGCCTGTACAATTACTCTGTTTATCAGCCTGCAGCCATCCATACTGACATAAGCCCCGGCTGACATTCCTTCACTTAAAGCCAGGCCAAGACCTTACACACTCACATTGTGCCACTGCTGCGCTGTTCCTCCAACTGGGGAAGCCTTGTTAGGATAAAACACACACACACACACACACACACACACACACACACACACACACACACACACACACACACACACACACACAC
>JAVDPK010001041.1:749265-803762 GCA_034780415.1 Cichlasoma orientale | reverse complement strand
CACACACACACACACACACACACACACACACACACACACACACACACACACACACACACACACACACACACTTTGAACACTGTGCCTGCTTGCTTGAGCCTGCTACTACAGAACCTTTAGAGAGATACTGAGTGTAAACATGGTCTTCGCTCATGATTTAAAGGCTTACAGAGTTACTTGCTAGGATTATTAGAGTTTTGTTTGACAGGATAACTACACAGACACATGCTATGCACCGTCTGCTCTGTAGATCATCTTTAAAACCGTGTTTAAAAGGTGACTCATGGAGGCCTCGGTGTGGAGGTTGATGTTCCGTTTGAAAGAGTTTGAACTTTAATTGAAGCTGTTTTTTCATATTTAACATTATTTTGATGATACTCTAGGACTGTTAAATTAAAGAGTGTGGTGTCTAACATCCATATGGGTCCAATAGTGATGTGTAGGTTAGCAGCATGTGCATCGATCATAATGCCACTGATGTGCCCCCTGAGCTACAGCTACTCAACTGGCACAGCTCAGGCTGCAGCTGTGTGGTCACGAGAGAGCTTTGCTCTGCAAAGATAATAAAAACCATATTGATCTTTTTGTGGTATCATTTGGTGAGAGCCAATGTTAAACCATAAACAGTGTGACTGCAGCATACATCATGATATATTTTGTTGTTGTCAAAGCATTCCTTTGAATTAGCCAAGCCAACAGTGTTTCAGTGTATCAACACTGACTTCGTTACCCTGTTTGTGACACTCGACTCCAAGTTCAAAGGTTTCCTCTGAAGGCATAAATCTTCAATAAACTGGCCACAAAAATATCATTTGAGTTTAATAAAAACAGCTGTGCACTTTGGTTTTTAGTAAATGCTGCTTAATCAGGAGTAAGCAGCGCCTTTGTTGGGCACATTAGGAATTTTGGCCTTTGGTCTTCTTTACAGGGTTGTTTCATTTGGGGGCATTTATTTATGCACAGCTCTCTTAAGGTCCCGCCACAGTTTTCCAATCAGGTGGTGGTCTGGACTTTGCTCTGCCACTGCAGCACTTTGGCTGAAAAAGAAAGGAATCATTCTGTTCCAAATTTGCTGGTGTGTTTGGGATCATTGCCTTGTTGCATAATGCGGTTTGGGCCGAGCTTTAGCTGTCACACAGATCACATCTGACTCTAGGATACTTTGGTATACAGAGTACTCTGGTACTTTGTTTGTTCGATTCTTAGACTATATATAAAAGATGGATATAACCACCCTGATATCACCCATTTGTTTGTGAAGTTTCATTCTGAAGCCTTGAGCTGAGCATCTTGGCTGCGCTTTCTTTTTTTTGTTTTAAAGACCATCATGATGAGTGAGGAGTGCATCTGACTGAGAAATTGAGGACATTGCACTTGTCAGTCACAATATAGCCATGCTGTAAAGCTTTATTGTTTATTTTACTCTAAAGGGGACCATAATTTACAAAATAAATGTCATTTCGTATTAAATTCAATTGCAAACTAGGGACTGAGATAATAAAAAAAAAAATCAGGAAAGCATTTACTGAAGTAATAAATTCAGTGAGAAGCAGGATCATTTTCTCACAGACCTCTCTACATCTAGACTTTTTAAACAAAATAAGTTGCCCCCTGCTGGCCATTAGAAAGAATACAATTTTAAGACACCAGCTGGCTTCACCTTTCAGTCCTGGAGGCCCGTCTTTTACATCTAGTTTATAATATGAATGTTCATTTTAGTGCTTATCTGTTTGTTTTTGGACAATAAAAGTAGACTGGTTTGTTGTTTTGTTTTGTTTTTTAAAATTTTGTTGTTGTTGTTGTTTACAATAAGAATCATATGTAACATCCCCAGCCTTATCATTTATTAAAGAAGCATAAGTCGAGCCTTAAATTGACCTACACCATGTCACACTTGTCACAGAGAATGAAGCAGATTGGAATGTGAAAAAATAATACAACATATAATATTGCATGTGGATATTCTCTGAACGTGCTTTTCTTTGCTGAAGGGTTGTTGTCGTTGGCAGCTGTCAGCACCTGGCTGACTGGCCAACGTGTAATGATATTCCAACTAAGTATGACCTGCGCTGGCTCACAGGGATAGCTCTCTGACTGGAAGGGAGATAAGCTGAGGGAACGGTGTTGACCAGAGGAGATCCAGTGTCGTGTTATCAGCTGGGCCTGTTTGACTGAATGTGGCCTGGGATAAGAGAAAAGGAGAGAAAGGGCCTTTGTTTTCATTTGGGGCACTGGCTTTGGCTCTTGTCTGAAACTCACCTGGAAAGGTCAGCAGAAAGATTTGAAAGAAAGAGTAACATAACAATCACTGCTTGGTCATATAAAGTACACAAAGCACTGCAGTGTCAGTTGTTAAACATAGACTGATCATATACATTACTTACAAACAACGATGGATAAAATGGGTCTAAGAATTTGCTGGCTGTGTATGTCATAGCTCATCTGATTAGTCAGATTTCGGTTTTAGCATTTCTTGTTCCTGGTTCTGAGTCGCCAAGGCTCGTATGCACCCCATTAAGATCTACTGAGACCTGCTACAGTAATTATGTGTTCAGGACTTGCACTTCCAGGGGATTTGTGCCACCTACTGTAAAGATTCCACTGCCAGGAGGCTGATGGGCAGCACTGACAGCTGACAGTATTTTACCCTTTAACTAAGATCTTTTATACTTTTGGAGTTTCAAAAGGCGATAAAAGAGGAAACTCACAGAACAGTATATGTGCTGTATTACACCTGTATAAATGTATGCACCCTGAAAAGTGCTTTTTTTCAGACCGTGTAAACCCCTGCCTCCTTTTGCTCTTCCTGTCCTTCTGCTCTCCATATGCCTCTTAGCTGCGCTTTTCTGCTCTCCATTTCAGCCCATTAGGGTCATCAAATAAAATTTATAGTCCTGTGGTCCCGTTCCCCTGAAAGGCCTCTCTCACTATTCTCCATTCCCCCAGGCCCAACATTTTGCTCTGTTTTGTCGTGTGTGTGTTTGTGTGTGTGTGTGTGTGTGTCTGTGTGTATAAGTTCACATTTTGACAGCTGGCAAAACTGATTTACAGCGCGAACGATTACAGAATACAGAGCTGTCGATTAAAGCTCTAAAGTGTATAAACTGGAGCGGAGAGGAGTAAAACAAAGCTTGACACAGAGGGAGCCCATGTGACCCCAGTGTGGAAGTGTGGAAGAGTCCGTGCTGAAGTAAAATTTCCTACAGTACAGTCTGCAAAGACAGCTGGTGTAAATAAAATAAGCACTACTCAGTCTTGTCAAGATTCATGTTGAACCTGTGGATGAAGCTCCAACTAGAGATATGCATGCTTTAACTCGAGTATCAGCTGCAGGATAACAGAAGTACGGGGTTTTAGGTAATGCACTTTCCTTTTTAGAGTTTAGGAGAGGAGATCCTTATTGTCATTATTTACAACATCCTAACCACGCTGCAACAAATGTGACGCCAGGCCTACGGTAATGGTCAAAGAGCAAAGAGAGGCTTCGGAAAGGTTACGTGCTGAAAGCAGACGTTCAGGAGAAGTTCTCGCTCGTTTTGGCTTCAATGGGGAGCTCAGTGTGAACCGCTGAAATGTTAATTAGAGACAACACATTTAAGTGTTTTGAAAAGAAATGCCATTATCAGTTGTGGTGCGCATTTTTATTTGCCAGATGTGTTAAAAGTAACTGTCTTGAAAAGAAGAGAAACTGAGTGACTTGAAGGCAGATAAAATTAAATGATGTCAGATGTCAGTAAAGGTTTTTTTCTGTGGGTAGAGGCCTCCAGTAGGGGAAAATATTGTTTTTTTTTTTTTTTTGCCATTTGGATTTATACCATCTCAACACCAACATGTCTTTATTATTATTTATTTCTTATTTTCATTCATTCAAAAAAAATTTTTTTCAGACAGCTTTTTGAGACAGTTTTTGATTTGAAGATAATTATATGGTAGGTTTTGCTATTGTCCAGTTGTCATGACAGTGGTTTCTCTCATAATCCAGGTCTGTGCTGTCAGCGTGTTATTGTATTTGCATTGATAGTAAGGAAACTTCCAGCTGCACCAAGCTGAGGTTTAGCTTAGTATTTTTAAAGCCCCTCAGACAGTCCACCACAATAATGCAGAGCCAGACAATAGGAAATTCATCCAACTATTAACATCAAGCAGTGATACAAACCAGAAAACCACTGCTATGATGTCTGAGAGATGGAATGTGAGCCCTAATTCTTGTTTTCTTTTTCAACAGAATGCATTCCTACGACAAGGAAGTTCACGAGGGGATGGGACGGTCCCTTCCAGACCCAATCGGAAAGGTTCAGTAGGTCGTGGGGGTGTTCTTTTGGTGGATGAGGACACTGACTTGTTGGATACAGTCTTCCAAAATGGCAGACAAGTGAACCCTAAATGGAACCCTTCCAGAGGTGGACCTAAGGGAAGTCAGAAAGGGAAACCTGAACAATCATCTAAAAGTTTGGAGGAGAACATTACCACAGAGAAGAAGAAAGATTCTAGTGGAAGGACTTCATCGCTGTTTCCTGGAAAACCTTCAGATGATATAATTGACTTGGATATTGGAGGTTCCCATAAGAAGCCCTCACTAGGTTTCCCTGTACCTCCTAAGATCCCATCAGATCCAAGATCCTCCACAGACTCCAACAGAGAGACTGGGACTGTTTCACCTTCAGCTGATGTCAAAGGGAGCCTCCTCACCACGCAGAGCTCTATACAGTTTGATCGTAGAGGCGCACACAAAGGTAGACTACCAGAAAAAGGCCGCCCTGCAATTGTAGCCATTGGATCTAGAGATGGAAACCTGGTCCTGGGCTCAGATGGGAAAATGTACCGGCTTCAGAGAGGACCACCTGGCCGAATGGGTCCCCCTGGGCTGGAAGTGAGTGGTCTTATGGCCTTCTTGTTGCTTTTAAAAACTGTTTTAATTCTACTCTAGGATCTGTTTTAGTTTGCGCTCTCTGATGTCCACATCTCAGTAAGAATTTTTAATTGTGTAGGGTTTCTATTTATTGACATTGATTACCAAAGCAAAGGCTTTCCTGTTTATTTAAAAGTAAATTGGATGTGTAATATCAGTCAATTGTTGGATGGGAAGAAAAAAAAAGTTAGGACAAGCTTTGTGAATGAAAAGAGTGTAACGACTGTTTGCTTTTACAGCTTACAAGAGCTGTTCTTCATCAGCCGCCATCTGAGTCTGATTAGAGGTGGTTACACTCTTCAAACATATGCTGATCCACATGTCTCTGTTGTCATGATGCGAGCACTCACGCTTAAGGAGCCTCAGCTGTTTGTCATAGCATTACACAACATGACAAGCTTACCCTCTGGCGTCCAAGTTATCTGATTGTTAGGGAGGAGGAAAGTCAGTTCGTAGTATCTAGTTGGAACACTTAGCTGGTTTAAGAGGTGGGCCGTAACTGGGACTGCAGGGCAGACAGAACCAAAAGCAGGCATCACATCTGGTTACGTCTGGAGTCACACTGCCATAAAATCCACAGGATCACTCAGCGCGATTAGTGTGATTGGAGTCGGCTGTAGCAAACATGAGGGGAAACGTACTTTTGGCTTCTCTGCTCACTTCTATGCAGCTCATCGGGTCTTTCTTGCTCATCTTGAATATTATCTTGTCAAACTATGTATTAAAGTAGAAAAAAAGCATGTTTCAGGAAAGTATCTGGCTGCTGAAAACCACTGACAAGGGTATTTAAATGGCAGGTATATTAAAACGATGTATCAAAATGGCTCAAAGGGTTTTATAAGCTTAATCAACATGTATATAAATTTCTGGATATAATAAATTATATATTTTCTTGATTCAAATCGATCACCAGATAACCACAGATGGTAGCTGAGTTAACGTATTCAAGCTTTTCAAGATTGATTACACTGTCACCCGGTCCTCCCTCAGTCACTATGCATTACATGTTAAAAATATTGGACTCAACACGTAATGCACCATCGTTTCTTTTGCCTCCATTTCATCTATTCAGGACACATTGTTGCATGTTATTTCTTATGTATTCCAGTCGCCTGCAAATGGTTTATGTAGAAGGAAGAGACCTTAAAACCTTCAGAAAACTGGTGTTCAGGTTTCGTTAGAATCCATAACATAGGGACAATAATGCCATTTAAAAAGTCAACACTCCTATCTTAAACCTAGTGTTTTATTGTTGTAGTTTTAGGGAGGGAGCTCTTTTAAAATGAATACCTTTTGGTCTTCAGTAGGCTACAAGCTGAGGCTCTACAAGGATCAAATGTTTTGTTTATCTCTCAGATCACCTTTTTTGCCTCTAAAAAAGTCTTAAACGTCAGGGCTAAACTGGCACTCACTTGTGGTTTGTTAAAGCAGGTAATAAACACTGTTTCGTATCCTGACAGCTGATTTATGCTCATCGGGTTTTGTCTTTTTGGTTTATTGAGAGTTAATGTTTCCACAGGGTTGTTCTGGTGAGCCTGGCCTTCCTGGGTTTAAAGGTGATAAGGTAACAGAAGCTTGTTTACAACCTAATAACTTATGATGATGTGTTAAGTTAAAGCTGCTCCTCAGGGTTTAAGTGCCCTCCATTTCTGTGCACCACTGAGATTGTATCTATGTTTAATTTCAGTTTCTACCACAGACATTTTTAACACCTGATTTCCTGCATAAAGTTTATGTATGCCAAAGTCCAGTGTTGTATCAAATCTCTGCTATGCTGTAAAATAAGAACTACTATATTATTTACCCACATAAATTGATTTGTCTTGCATGAATGGATGATTTCCATTTAACAGGGTAAGATGGGCCCTGAAGGGAGGCAAGGAAAAAAGGGGGAGAGGGGACCTCCTGGACCGCCGGGTTTGCCAACCCTCTACCTGTGGAGGAACACTGCTGAGGAATGGGCTGCATTCCAGGTACAGTGTTCCACTATACACAAATTGCAGAGAAATGAGAAAGTGTACCAGTGCACCAACATCTCGGCTGCAGCACAAAGCTCCTGCACACAGTTGTGATGCTGATTCCAAAAAGATGTCCAATACTCCTGTTCTTTGAGCCGGTAGCAAGCGTCCATGGTGCAATAGGCACTCTCTTCTTTAAAGTCACACATTCACAGAAAGTCAGGTCGTGTCTTGTCGCTTCACAGCTGGATGCATTTGTTGCACAGGAAGCTAAAAGTTTCTCCAGACATCCTGAAGTTCTGCAACCACTGTGCACTCGTGAAGGCGGGAACAATAACATCCCACCAATAGGAGGCTTGGATAAACGCCCAGACCGATGGTTTGCAGTGGAGGTTTTGCAACAACAGAGCCATTTGAAACGCACATAAATCATACATATTTTAATACTTAACACTGGTAAACCTTCATCCATTAAAAAAATTGTATGGGAGACTTATGTATGATGACCATAGTAACTCAATTGTTGAGTCGTTGCGTCAAGTCGAGTCACGCTTAGCAGGTACGAGTGGAAAAGAGGCTTTAGATCCACTCCTAGAGCCTCTTTAGAATCACCAGTTAACCTAACAAAAGACTCTGAGGTTCTTGAAGCAACGATGCTATCCGCCGCATTTCTGGGTGCTTTTGATGTGGTTACTCAAAAAAGAAACAAAAAGGGTGCCATCATTTGAATATAAATCCTGGTAACGGTAAATGGACGGGTTCTTATATGGTGCTTTTCTACCCAGAGCACTTTATACAGCATGTCTGATTCACACACACAGTTTCTACATCTAAGTGCTGTCCATCTAACATTCATACATACACAGTCACACTCCAACGAACACACCAAGAGCAACTCAGGGTTCAGTATCTTACCCAAGGATACTTTGGCATGCAGACCGGAGCAGCCAGGGCTCAAACTACCAGCCTTCTGATTAGTCGATGACCTGCTCTACCTCCTGCGCCACAGCCACCCCTCAAAGGTGGTGGTTGGTAAATCAACAGGATTCCTGGCCTTCAAGCATCAAGTCACCAAAAGCAGAACTCCTCAGAGAAGTTGTTTTTATGTGCTCTTCTCTCTTTGGCCCTCAAATAGTTTATTGTGAGTTACCTAAATGACAAACAGCACATGAAATGATCATCCGTCTTTCTTCACCCCAGATCCCCAAACTATCTGTGAAACCTTTAACCCTTCGGTTATTGTGCACGCAAGTCCACGATCCGTCCTCATCTGTTTAATCTATCTGCACAGGACACAGCTGTGTGTTACATAAGGCACATAACCATACACACATATATACGCACACACACATAGGATGCCAGCATGATGGAGAACTTAAAGTGAGTTATTGAAAAAAGATGACAGAAATAAAACTGTTAGTGGTTTGTGAAGGCGATTTGTTACTGTGTGTGCTTTGAACTATATGTGGACGACCTGCTGAGGCCATTTATATTACATTCATTCTGAAAGGAAAGACAGAGCTTCATCTGCAGAAACAATACAGTATGGTTAAAGCTCAGGATATGTGTTCATGCTTGAAGATCGGTGCAGTTTGTTCTAAGTCTCTTTTTTCAGTTAACTTTTATTCCTGAATCTGTCACTTAACCCGCGTTTCCATTTTTCCTGCAGCAAACCAATTTCTACCAGTTACTTGCCTCAGGTTGGCCTGTAAGTATGCTGTTCGGTTCTAATAGCTGTTCTGTGTCGGTATGAGCTGTTTCCTTTGTTCCTGTGAACCCGAAGCCGGTTTCTTCTTTGTGAGCTTGCAGAGTAAAGAAGGCCCCGAAGGACCACCCGGAGAGATGGGCAGGCCTGGCAGACAGGTTAGAGATGAGCCCTTCTGCAATATATATATTATGAACGTGTTCCTATGTTTTTTAGTGATTTTTTTTCTTCAGGGGCCACCTGGTGAACCCGGGGAGCGCGGCCAACCAGGGATGCCCGGAGAGATGGTAAGCAAACAAACCGACAGCTTCTGATCCAGAAGTTTTAATATCTTTAGTGTAAATAAAATGTTTTAAAGCCACAAATTTAGTTTAAGCTTGACAATATCAGTGTGTAAAAAAATTACATTTTATATAGAAGAGATACCTTTGGCTGGGAATACTAATGTAATGAGCTGACACATATTAATACATGAAGCCTGTCCTGAAACATTCTCCCTACGTGGTTACTCTTAATCTTGAACAGGGCATGTATGTCTAAATTGTGAGTCTTTTGTTTACATTTTGCCCACAACGACTGACAAAAATCACCCGTTTTTTAACTGAAGCTGACACATTTGGTGTTTCTGGAAACATTGGGTTCTTCATCAAAGTTTAAATCATGCTTTTTTGTGGGATTGATCCATCGCGGACGTTGAAGTGTTAATCTGAATTAAGTGTCACATAGCTGGTTCAGCAGAGTGAGTGCGGTTAAAGGGAGTGGGTGTTTGGAAACCCCGTGTGTATGAAACTCCCTATGATGTAAGCGTTTTCATATTTAGAGAAGAAACTTTTTTTTTTATTGCAAAATTAAGAAATTCCATATTTTCTGTGAGTATATTTGATTACACTGAGGCGTAGTTAATCACGTTTTCTATTGTGTTATTTCACCAGTTTCACATTATCTCAGCGGGACCTCGCCATTTGTCGCTTTTTGCTGGGTCACATTAAATTTGAAAACCTCTGACTTGAGTTGTTTGGGTGAACGGCTCTTTAAGGTAGAGCTTAAGTCAACTGTATTACATCCATCTCAGAAACCGTCTCAAAATACATAAACACGAGTCCTGGAAGTGCACTCTGACTGCATGAAAACTGAAAGCCAGCGCCATGTATTGTGTGAGGTCTCGGCTGGGTAATGAGAAACAGTGTGGTTTGGGATCTTGGGAAACACTCAGTCACCTTTGCTGCCTGTAATGTTTGGACCCATGTGGCAGAGAATATTGAATCTTTGTGTTTGTTTGTGTCTGAGTCATTGTGTAGTCTAACGCGAACAAAGCACCTTGCTGTTTGTGCATAAATAACCATAAATCACCAACACGTTGTAAGCAGTATCACTTTAGTGTGTGTCAGCATCAGTCATGGAAAATTCAAATATGTTAGAAAAGAAAAGTCACAAATAAATCCTATTAAAGCAAAAGGAAAGATATTCAGTAGGAAATTTTAATTAAATTCATCAAAACTTTAGCCTGACAGCCACTTTCAAAGAGTTATGTAATAGAATCAGGGCTGGACAACCCTTTACACTAAAAGTAGCTGCACTACAGCAAAGCTGCTCTAGAGAGAAAACAACTTGGAAAAAGTAGTTAAAAGAGCTTCGTTTAAAAAAAAAAACCTGTAACATTTACTGAAGCATCATCCATTAACTTGACAAAAATTTTCCCCATTTATTCATTGAGATAATTACATCTGAAAATTTGAGAAAATTATACATGCAAAAAATAAAAATTTGCTTTTTTTTTTTTTAATTAGCAAGATACCAAAAGAGCCTCTATTGACTTGAATGTTTGATATTATAACCCCATCAATCCCTAAAACATGAACTCACCGGCCACTTTATGAACATGCGTTCAGCTGCTCGTTAATGCAAATATGTAATAAACCTTTATGCATTTAGTCATGGAGATACGGCAAAGACGACTTACTGAAGCTTAAACCACACAGTCACAGTCAGAAAAAGAGAAAATACCCAGTGAGCAGCAGTTCTGTGAGTCAGAGGAGAGTGGTCAGCCTGCTTTGAGCTGAACAGTAACTCATGTAACCAACATCACTGCAACCAAGGTATGCAAAAGAGCATCTCTGAATGCGCAAAACAAATCCTGAAGCAGATGGGCTACATCAGCAGCACATCGCACCCAGTGCCGCTCCTGTCAGCTGAGAACAGGAAACTGAAGCCTCAGTTTACACATGCTCAAAAAATTTGGAAAATTGGAGATTGGGCTGGAGTTGATGAGTCGCAAGCTATGTACTATGTACAGGTGTGAATGTGTGTAGTGAGGAATTATATCGTCACCATAAACACAAAAAACCTAGACTTTCCCCTTTTCTTTAAGAGTAAAGAAAGAAGTACAGGTGTTCTGAAAAAGTTTAAACCTTTTGCAAAACAATCAACAGCCTGAGATATCTTAAGAAAAAAAGTTGCAATTTCAACAACAGTGTTTCAGTTTTCCAGCATTTAGAAACTGTCCTATATCAGAGAGACTCATTGGCACAGCTCCTCGGCCTAACTACCTCACATGATGCTTGTGTGTTAGGTAATAGTTAATGTTTGTGTGAGTAAGCGGGAAAAGAAACAGCTGGTTTGATGCCTGGATAAGATCAAATTAATACTTGGTTAACCTTCCTCGTGGCACGATTCATAAACAACACTCGCCGCAGTGCTTCCTGGTGTATAATTGAGTGGAAACTCCAAAAATAAGCTGCAGTTTCCAGCTTTTGCACCCCCCCCCCTCCCCCCCGGTGGGCTGGATTGAGCCTATTTGTTTCTGTTCGACGTCGCTGGCTTGGATCATTTGTAAATTTGTGGCTTTTTGTTGTAAACTGAATATAAATTTTCTTTGGGGTTTTGGACCGTTGAGCAGATAGAAGGAGCAGTTGGAAACATCATCCTGGGCTCTGGGAAATGTTAATTGTCATTTTACAGTATTTTATCTTTTGTGGAATAAATCAGTCAATTAAAGCTAATTAGCAACACTTTGACCTACTGCATACAAAGTTTAAATAGTGCATTTATAAGTAGCATAAAACCATTCAATGATCTAAGACCTTACTGTTCATGACAGCTAAAGCTGCTCTGGAAACCCATAATAGCAGGTTGCAGTATAAACCAATAGTGAATTAAAATATAGTAAATATAGTAAACCCCAGTTGTGATAGAAAACATTACAAACCCTACCCCAATTCATCATCCCAGATGTAATGTTGTTCAGTGCCAGCAGAGGCGGTTCAGCCATTCACTGTGAATCTGTAGGTTTTCCACCTGTCTCCAGGCAGAGTTCATGCACAGCACGGTCTTCTAAACAGTGTGTTGTTATATAGCCGACGCCATGTCTTTGTGATGAATTGCTACACTGAGTTGGGGGGAAGGCCAATTACATCACACTCCAAATTGATCATCTACAATGTAGCTTTCTCACAGCCGTGTGAGTGCAGAGGTTTTACTCGCTGTACTTCCAGTTTGTTTGATTTCATAATTTTATCTTTTACATTGTCAGGTCTGATTGTCGTCTAGAAGTAACATGTAAAATATGGAAACTATTCCCCAACAGGCTGATGCACAAGCATTCAGTATCTGATTTATGTTGTCTGACAGGGTGATCGAGGTCCCTGGGGCCCTCCAGGACGACCCGGGACCCCAGGGAGAGATGGGGAAAATGGGGAAGACGGTCAGCCTGGGTCACCTGGTGCTCCTGGATTACAGGTGGGCACATTCTGTCGATGTTAACTGTTAATCAGCACACGGAATGTTAATGTATAGCTTGACTGTGTCGCAGATGGTAAACTAGTGTGCTTTTGTCTGTCTTTGGCATCAGGGCCTGTGGGGATACAGGGGAGAGCGAGGACCTAAAGGTGAAAAGGGTGATGAGGTGAGGAATAAAACAGCTTTTGTTGTTAGGAACACAACTGTGTGTTCAGAAATATTATCACATGTAAATATATATATATATTTTTAAGTTTACCAGAAGAAGCTCAAGTTCTTAATAACCTCTGGTGTAAAGGTTCTCCATTGGTTAATACATGTATATATAAAAATATGGTAACTAGAATTACATTTATCTACTGTTTTTCTAGTATTAATGAAAAGGGAAAATATTGTTTATAGATACTTTAAATCCACATTTGATGAGGTTCTTTAAGGACCTCATCTCAAAAGGAAATAGATTTATTTTGAAAGGTTTTTGCAATTTTTAATATCTGCAGGGTCTCACTGGCGCCACAGGTCCAAGAGGTGAAATTGGTGAACCTGGTGAGAAGGTACTCTTTGATTCATCTTTATAAATCCAGAATATATAAATTAGTAATGATTGTACCCTGGTGCAGTCAAAGCATCAACCAGCTAAAACTAAAGTGAACATTTATAATTCTCTTGTAAAATTTGCACGTGTCAAAGCAAATATATTTAACGAGAAATGAACAGTGAGTTTTTCTAATCGATGTGCCGGATGTGGGAAAACCTGAGCGGCTTTGATGAGTCGGTATTGTGACGCCGCTGAGTTGGAGCGTCTCTAAAACAGCTGGGTTTATGGGGTGCTCCAGGTCAGCAGTGCTGTCCATAGTGGTCAGAGGAGGGGCAAACAATAATCCAGTGCCAGGATGTTGGGGAATTTGCTGGGACCATATGTTAAAATAATTGTTTTCTGTGTTCTCTCCTTGTGTAGGGTGCAACTGGTTTACCTGGTCCACAAGGCCCTGTTGGACCTCGAGTGAGTGCCTCTAACCTTCTGCTTTATATGTGCAACAAACTAGAAATTTCAGTGGTTATTTTAAATGCTAGTTATGACTTCTGTAAAGAAAATAGGCGGCTTATGATCCAGGAGCAGTTTTCCTTTATCTCCTTTCCAAAGGTGCCGGCTCATACATTAGAAAAAGTGAAAGTGTGACAGACACGGCTGTTCTTGTGAGATAGATTTCTTATTACATCCAACTGGTGTAAAATAAAAGGAGCAAAAACCTTTGTTAAAGAAGGACATGCACTCTTTAATCCATTTTAATCTCTAATCCAGAACCCCTTTGAACTCTCAGTTCCAAACTATGAGGCACTGACTCCTGTTTTACTCGCTGGTCTATCCTCGGGTTTGCTTTGACTCTGCTTGGCAAGAAACTGGAGTCTCTGGCTCAGCATTAGTATCATTAATCCTCTCTCTGTATTCAGTCTTCCCCATGCACTTTACTGATGCGCTGCTATTAAACTGACATCTTTAATCTTTTGTGCAGGGGCCTCAGGGAATCCGAGGTGGCACTGGGCCAGAGGGACCCCCTGGGCCTGATGTGAGTGATTCGCTGTCTGACTCTAGTTGCTCTTAAAAGAAAATAGTCCTGCACCTTACACTATCACGAATGATGAGTTCAGTATCTATTAGCTCTTTACTCTTTTGTTTGGTTATCTTGTTTTTGAGAGTAGCTATTCCTATTTTATTGCTTCACTGTTGTGATCTACTCATTGAAAGGATCAGCCAAACTACAAATGTATCCCCTGTTGTACCAAAACCAACAGTTTTCCTTTGGGTTTGTTAAGTTATTATAACGAGTTTTATTATACTTAAAACCAAATTGGTGACAATGCACATTTTTTCTGCATTCTTCAATGTATTAAAGAGTTTTATTCTTTGTTATTCTTTGCTGTCTTGCACTTGTTACCAGGGGGAGGTTGGACTGGATGGCCTTCCAGGTCTGCCAGGGCCGCCAGTAAGCAGACCGACATTTAAATATTAATCTTCTTAAAGTATTCGTCTATTTGTGCAAATTTCACAAATTTATTTTTGTGTGCGTGTGTGTGTGTGTGTGTGTGTGTGTCACAGGGTTCACAAGGTGCTACAGGACGAGTTGGCGCTCAAGGAGTTAATGGCTCAAGGGTAAAAATCACACCTCAAGTGTTTATTATGACTCAGTTTGCCAACAAACTGATGATTTCCTCATAAACTGAAACTAATAATTAATTTGGAAAAATATATATTTATCTTTAGAACTTTAGAAATAAATATATACAATAATTAATTTTTAAAAAATCACTTAACTAGAATTTTTTTCAGAAAATAATCAATTGTCAAAATTGCAAAATAAGCAATTTTCTGATAATCAACAAATGTTTGATTTGAAACACTTAAATGTTTTTGTTTTGATTCTAGCAACAATTTAGAAAATAGTTGTAAATTTAAAGGGACAGGTCACCCCCAAATTTCCATTCTGCTGTAATTTTTAGCCATCTAGACTGTTTGTTGTGCGTTTCCAGTTTAACACTTACAGTCACACTGGGGAAAACAGTGGTTCGAGACTGCTGAGCAACCAAAATTATTATGACCATCTAAATAGAACTTGAAGTTTCTCTTGTTTGACGGATGTAAACGATAGAAAGCAAAGTATTTGTTTTGGTTATTTTGCAGGGTGGGTGGAGGAGTTGCATTTTGAGCACCACATGGCAACTACCATATACATTCATTACCTTCAGCAGAAGGCAGACATCTCTAAAGCTAATATTTCCAAAACCGGGCACCTCACACTAAAACAGTTTGGATGGAGATACATAAAGCTCAATTTCCAAACGTGTAAAAATTCGGGGGTGAATAAATTTCTCTATAATAAAGCAAATGTAAATGTGCTGATCTGATGCTTTATGTGTGGAAAAGTGATTTGAGTCCAGACTTAGTGAACAGGTTACATCCTGCCTGTGTGTGAACTGTTTATTGTTTCTTTCAGGGGGACGTAGGACCTGCTGGCACTGTTGGCCCTAAAGGCCCACAGGTACAAGCTTTGCTTTGTATACTGCAGATAATTAGCTTTATGGAACTGTTTAGTGACTGTGTTTGACATAAAATGTGTCACCTCCCTTTGCTTTTGAGTAGGGGCCTCCAGGTTTCGAGGGACAGATGGGACCTCCAGGACTCAGAGGACCCCAAGTAAGTGCAGTTCAAGGCAAGACTGTTGATGGGATCTTTTGAGTTAAGTTGAGTTGCTGTTCTTTTCACTTTGCTGTCAGTGGAGTGAAGTGCGGGAGGTTAATGACAGTCTGTCCCTTTTAACAGGGGCATCCAGGACTGACGGGTGCTCCTGGGCCCAAAGGAGATCCTGTAAGTTTTTTTAATCTCTCTTAAATTTCCCCTGATTTGACATTTTCATTTACTAATTTGACTGAAAAATTGATAAGCAGAAATTTTGTTGATTGTCTATAATTTAGTTATAAAATAACCTTAGTACCAGAGTCAAGGGTTGAAAGCTGGACCATCACTGATGGAACAGGGTGGTCACCTTTCATTATGCTCTTTTACAAGGTGTGATTAAAACATTCTGAGACCAGGTCCATAAAAATTAAAATCCTTATCTGATTTAAATTTGTCAAGTCTTGTTTTCAAGGCCATCTTCTCATGCACCTCTGGACAGCTCCCATTTTTAGGTCTTTCACTAGGTCCCATTATCCCCCCCCCCATTATCCACCCTTAGGGGGCTGGACCTCCTCCAGCCTGTATGATGTTGCAGATTGCAGAGAGCCAAACCTGGCGAGTGGTGGCGAGCGGAGGTTTTTTTTGTGTGGCCAAAAAGCTTCTATTTTTCTGAGCTGGTGAGAGATGGCATGCTGGTGTGCACCACAGTTGAGACAGTTTCCTTTGCTTGTTCGCCCCATCGGACGCCTCAGGGCGTTGCAGGAGATAGAACTCTATGCTGACAGTCTGACCCTGGATGAGTTTATGGTGCACGACCGAATAGATGTTGAAAAAAATGATGAACATGTTCTGTGTCTCGCTTCTCGCTGCCTGGACTCCTCAAGTAAAACCTGCCCGGTTGCGGCTGGAGGCCCAGCTCTTGTAACCCGCGATGATCCTTTGGGTCGGTGTGAAACAGAAGTTGACGTTTGCTCTGTTCGAGTTTGAGGCCCATGTCGAAATCACAGAGCGCAAAATTCAAGTTGTCAGAAAAGAAAATCCAAGGAAATGATCCACATGTTTTATTTGGCAAAGATTTTACTCCAGATGCCCTTCCTGATGCAACCCTCCCATTTAGCCGAGCTCGGGACCTTCACTAGGAGTACACGCACTAGGAGTTGCGCTGCCTAAAGATTGTACTTCCAGGAGGCTGAGGGGCAGCACCGGCAGCCTCCAGTATTTTTATTTTTTATGGCTCTGCTTTTCAATCTCTTTTAATCACACCTTGCATGCTCTTGCTCTCTCCTTGAGGTGTATCACAAAGATCCTTCGTGGTAGCTAAGAGTGAAAGATTTCCAGGTGACGCGAGGAGAGAAGTCTCTAGGAAACACACGTTAGCAGCAGACATCTGGTGCTTTTCATTTTGCTTTCAAGTTTTCATTGTGAGAAATGAAACTTGACACACACCCTCTACTTTGGCTTTCATCTGTTTTTATGTCTGCTGGGAGTCCCCAGCTTAGCTTTTTTAGCCAATATCATAATAAAACAGCATGCTTGATATTGTTTATATATATGCTCTACATATAAGCTTAATGTGCATGATGATAAGTTCACAATAGTGTATAAACATTTACACTAAAAGCCAGTTTAAATGTGACCATATAATCACAGGAAAAAAAATAATTTTAATGTTTTCTGTTTCCTTTTTATGTCAGGGGCCTGTGGGGCCTATGGGTGCCCGGGGGGATCCTGGCTCAGAGGGGGCCATGGTGAGTAAACACTTGCTCAGGGCATTACATTACATCATTACATTACAGTCATAAACCTGCAGCTACAAATACTGTGTGTGCAGACAGAAGGTTACAGAGCTAAAGAGATCAGTCTCAGTTGTCTGCAGGGCTTTGAGGGTTTTTTTTGTAACTGGTCCTGTAACGTTTGTCATCACAGCAGCTCTACTTCACAGTTTAAACTTGCAGCTTGTAAAATCTGTTTTTCACAGTTTCTCTAAAGCGCTGCGAGGAAAAAACAAGCTGCAGCCTCACAGTGCCATCTGCTGGCTGTAATGTCTCATTACATTCTCCTGGGATTTACTTGTTTCACAGATTAATCCTTCATTCCTTTACCGATCCCCCCCCCTCAACATCTGATTGTATGTTCTTGGCAGTAAATTTTGAATCTTAAATTTTGAATTTGAGCAGAATCATTATATTACTTCATGATAGTAGTCTTAACCATTGATAGCCTAATGTGATTTATTTGGTATTATTTTATCTTTTTTAATTTCCTTATTTACATTGCCACATCAAAACAACAAAAGTTTTTTTTTGTTTGTTTTTTTGCAGGGTGCACCAGGGAGAAAGGGTGATGTGGGTTTTCCTGGCGGAACGGTACGCGCTCATAAACATATTTACGGCACAACGTGCTCGGCCGAGCCTTCATGTAAACAGTTTTTTCTTCTTCACAGGGTAACAGAGGGCCAGATGGGGAAAAGGGAGATCCAGGAGCTAAAGGGGACAGAGTAGGAACCTGCAGCTCTTTGTTTACTAACACTGACAGACCGATAAAGATGTGGCTTCCATGTCTGAAAAGGGTTTTGTTTACTAATGCATCATTTCCAATGTGTTTAAACTGAGAAAAAGCTACAGTGTAAATTAAAAAGTTCCACTGCTACATCTGTAAAAAGCAAAAATCTTACCTGATTTTATTTTAGCCTCTGTGCCCTTTTAGTTCCCCTCATAAAGTTACCATTCTGACCATTTACATAATTTCTTCACGTCAGCTTATAGAGTTCAGCTGTCACTCAGACAGCTGCCTTATGCTCGTCTGTGCCCAGTGCCACCCTCTATTACACTGATCCCATCTAATGGCTCTGTGACTGTCACATTACCACTTCTCATATTAGCCGTGATTAAAAATGTGTTGCTGGCAGCTGTTTATGAGCGTAAGAACTTTTGGGACGTTAATCATTCCAGCTACAAAACCTCACTTATAAGTGCTTCCTAAGGACAGATGACATTCACTCAAAGAACAGATTAAGGACAAATTAGTCCAGATATATGTCATGGGTTTAGCACTGTGAAGAATGATTTATATTTTTTGCTTTTATCGTTTTGATTCAAATTTATGTAACTGCAGAAATTTGCAGGAAGAGAACCCATCTCATTCAGCCAGCATGCTGGCTCCTTTAACATTTCCTGTACTCTGTGATTCAGAAAATCATTATCTTAGTAAGAAAAAAATCTAAATTTAAAAACAATTTTCTTTCAGGGTATTCAGGGGGCAGCAGGCATTATGGGTCCTCAGGGAGAGAGGGGCCCCATCGGAATCCCAGGTTTCCCGGGAGCCAAAGGCCAGCCCGGCCCTAGAGGCACTGAGGTAGAGTGTGCAGACCTGTGGTTAAACGTGTTCTTGTCCGTGACGGTGATCCCAGTGTGCTACAGAAGCTGTGCGCAAAATTGATCTCTGGCAGAAAAATAAATCTTGAGTTTGAAAAATGGATCTTTGTTTCAGAATTATTCTCAAGAAAGTTACAGTTCAAAAGCGCTCACAACAAACAATAAACTAAGTGGCACAGTGTTTGCAGATTAGTATTGTATTTCATGCTCTTTTAGCCAGACGGGTGCCCGTTGAGAGCAAAAAAAACAAAAACAAAAAACAATATAAGCTTGAATGACTTTTTATTTTTTCCATTCAGGGCACTGATGGTGAAAGTGGCCCTCAGGGAAAACAAGGCAGCTGTGGGTTAAAGGTTAGTGATGATTTGTGTGTCTGAACACTGCAAAATGTCAGATGACTTCACAAGCTGTTCCAAACATCCAATTTAAATATGTAAAAGAGCTTTAAAATGCCCCCATCCTTCAAACACACCGTTAGACTGTAATGGGTTCGCAGGTTCACCATGTACCAGCACAAGTAACCGTGTTCAAGCCAAAGCAGAAATAACCCTAATATTAAAACTATAGAGTAAGCCACAAGAACACTTTATACTGGCTATTTTCACAGGTTTCATAGGCTGAATAACAAAGCAGAACAAGTAAACTGAAGACACATTTTTCTTAACCAATTTTTTTTTTTTGCATTATCAGTATTTTAATGACAAAATGATATAATTTTATCCATCCAGTATTTTGTGTCTTTAAAAATGCCCCATGTCTTTATTGCAATACTGTTAACATGTTAATGTTCATTTCTGTTTTTATAAGAATAAGATCTGTGATTTTAATTTGATTTGAACAAATCGGGACAGCTTGAGATGATTTGGCTACTTAGTTACAGTCACTAATATCTGAACCTCCTTGAAGGGAAACAGAGGACCAGATGGACGCAGTGGCAAACCAGGTCCGAGGGGCAACAAGGTAAAAGATGTCTGAATACACTATTTTCCTGATAGATATTTTGGTTCAAATTAAACTATAAAAAAGTGAAGTTCATATGCGCATCAGTATTAGTTCACTCATATTAATCAGTTCTTTTTCTTTTCTCCAGGGTTTGACCGGACAAAGAGGTCACCCAGGCCTACCAGGCCCACCGGTAAACTTACACTGTAGCTTTGGTTGTATGCGGGGGGTTGGCAGGTGGGGGAAGCCGAAGACCTGGTATAGCGGTGCAGAGTAGGGAACAGAATTACTAAGACGTAAGGAAATACAGCCTCTGTAACTGCACAGATTGTGTTGAGCTGTTTGAAACATTTGAAATTACCTACCCTTTATGCTCGCTCTTCAGCTAGATGCTGAAGTTCTGTGACCACAACTTTACTGAGGTCTGCAGCGTGAACGCGTCACAGTGACGAGAAGGACAAAAAGATGTGTCAAAGGTGTGAGCAGGTTGTGTGATGGCATAAGTTTTTTAGAGCGCAGCAAGTATCTCCGTGCCGTCAGCTGGAAGCAGCTCCGGGCTGCAGAACACAAAAAATTTGCTCTCTTGACAATATTGTGTATTAAAGTGCTTGTCAGATTTGATTACTCGCTAACTGAAGGTGACAGAATTCCATTCCAGATCATTCGGGGCCACTTTAAACCCTTCTTTTTTTTAAATGCAAAAAAAAGTATTGAATGCACAAATACAAGCCATCAGTTGCTACATTGAGATCCAATTGTACTATATCTATGTACAGTGTATACCATCTGTATATAAATATCCTTACAGTTCTCCATACAAGAATCGATTTACATAGTTTTATTGAAAAGTCAAAAGGTTTTAGCACTGATGATTGAGGGATTTGATTTGCCAAAGTTAACCTCCATGCATATGCAGTAAACATGTAAGTAAGCTGCATATTGCTGTGCAGAAAACCATACATACCTGCCTTTGTACTGTTCAGTAATATTCAGCTGAGTTGCTCCACAGAAAGTGTCACACGGGATGAATAGTTTGCGTTTGTGAGTCTGTACGTGTTTCTCTTTGTCTCCTCTCAGGGTTTGCCGGGGCCACCTGGACCAGAGGGAGCAGAAGGAAAGCCTGGTACACAGGTTCCCATTCTCTATCATATTTCAATCCCATCACCTGAAAATGCTCTGTGTGTGTTTGTGTGTGTGTTTCATTGACTCCTGCCTCATTCTGTACTGCGCCAGCATGTGCTGTATTATTCATTGAATTACTTAAATATTTGAACTAATTTCACAAACATTTTATCACTTGGGTTTAGTCCCAGTTTTGTCTTTTAGAGGGAAGAGACACTACATGCACATTGTGCACTTTAAAAGTGCGTGACTGCTGAATACAGATTTTAAGGAGTGATGATGGAATTGCCCTCAAACTGTCAAAAGTGACTCGTAAGCTGAAGGAAAAGTGTCGGATAATTGTTGGTTTAAACAGCAGGAGGCAGTCTTTGTACAGCACAGTAGTACTGAAGTAAACTGTTCCTTGTCTTGTTTACTAATTTCTGTAATTAATCCCATGTAAAGCATGTATATGACTTGATTGCAATGGGGTACATAGCAACACTTTGGCATCATTATAATCAGTATTTTAATTTCTGTATTTAGTCTAACTGCTTATTTTATCTGAAATGTGTAGGAACACATGATTAAAGATGTAAATAATTAAGAGGCTGTATATTTTGTACTTTTATTGACCTCTGCTGCTGGAAAAAAAAAATGCATTGTCGGTATTTTCTCTGTCTCTGTTTCAGGGTCCCTCGGGTGCAGCTGGTGTTGCTGGTAGTAAAGGGCTGATGGTAAGACTTTTAGCTGCAGAATGATCTCAGCGGGATATGACATCATTTCTTAAACCCTGCGTTTTTTGGCTATTTGCCACAACCCGCAGGGTTCAACAGAGTAAAAACACATTATTACCATTTTTACAAGGCAGCTCAGGATAAAATTACAGATGGTTCTATAAATTCATGAGAAGGCAACAAACACTTAAAAAAAATGAAGTTTTAACAAGACAGAACAGAGCTAGCTACCAGCCAGTTAAACATATCAGGTGTGTTGACTTAGAGTTTTAGGTGCTGCGCTGGCTGATCTAAGTGCATGTGCGTATGTATTACAAGCATAATTATGCATAATTAATGCAATAAAGACTCACTTCTTTGCAAATGTTTCTGGACACATTGAACCAATGTGTGGTTGTTGGACATATTCCAAAAACATGGGCATTAGTCTGCAGCCAACGGTGAATATAAAGTGAATGACATTTGGCGACTTCAAGTGACTACGGGCAAAATAACCGCTGGAGACACAAAGCAGGTGATAGTAAGTATATTAGTGGGTTAAACTGGCAACCAGACTGACCAACAGTCAGCTTCAAAGTGATGTTTTTAGTGTGAATGCAACTTTAGACTTGCTGTCATTGAGCCACAAGATGAGGGCTGATGTTGGCCAATGAGGCATGTAAATAATTGTATAACAATCAGTCTGTATTCCACGTAATTTCAAAGATACAGGAAGTAACTGTATGTAAAAGATGGAGGCAGACAGCACCTCTGAAAAGTCAATGTGGAAATGTTTTGAACCTGCATTATTTCAACTGGCCAGCAGGGGGCAAGTGGCTGGAAAAAGGAGCCAGATGGTATAGACGTCTATGATACAACGACCCTGCTGCTCACTTTATGACCTCATTAACCATTTTCCTCATGAGGCTATGGTCTCAGTTAGTAGTGCGCTGATAACCATGTGTTGACAATAACAGTATTTTAAAAAGAAATTATTGATATTTGTGTCAGTAATGCACACAATGCACAATGCATTATGGTGAAATTCTTGTATGCTCTCGTACAGTTATGGTTACAGTTTTCCTTGCGCTTCTATTTTTGTTAATTTGTTTAAAAACACACACCATAGAACAAAGGTATAGATTCATTTAGCGGATAGTATCATTACTAATATTTATTTTTATTTTATTTTATTAAAGATAGTGCAATGATAATCATGAGGTGAAAATCTAATATTGTGAAAGCCTCAGTCTCAGTAGCTGGTTTCAAGTTGTCTTTACGCTACAGTTGCACTAAAGCAGTGGTTGGAAACCGTGGCATGAACATAATTATTGCGACCGTATGCAATGAAGTTGCAGTCTTGTTCCTGTTGGGAATTACATGCAATCTGGTTGAGATAATATGGTGATTACATACATGGAGATTTAAAAACAGAAATTCCTCCATAAATAGTGAGGTACCTCACTTTTATAGAGGACTATAAAGAGAATAGAACCGGTCGGCAACCAGTTGAGTCGAGTCCCCTATTGAAAATAGATGCATCACAGAGGAGTTGCACTCATTGGAAACTTTGCTCATTGACTCAGGTTGATTGCAAGGTGTTGGTGGCAGTCTGTCTGTATTTATATATTATAGGATGGTTATTTGCAAAACTTTGCCAATGTGGCTGAGAGTGATCATGATCAATTTGAGTTAGTCCATTATTGTTTAGCGACCTCTCGCCTCTTGTCATCCATTTCCTACAAAGTTAGAAGTAAACTACTTTAGGATGAGATTTTCCCAGAAAAACAAAGCTGCTAAAAACACAAAAAACTGCCCTTGACCGAACAAGTTTTGTGTTGAAACTCTGGATGTCCTGAGAAAACAAGTTTTGTAATAGCAATTTCACAGTCTCCACTTTACTAATTGCTCAATTTATGCGTTAAAGAGTATTAAATAAAACTCCAAACAGTGCTTTATCCATAATAAATGTGGGGAATCACCTCATAAATCCTATTTAATGCAGCAGCCAAGAAACAATTAAATGCCATATTAAACAACCGTTAGTAAAATGCTGAATCAGCTCGTTTAGGCTAATATTATAGCAGCTCACTGCACATCTGCTTGTTGGAAATTTAGAATTTTTTTGCATTTGTACTTTTGTAGGTCATCTTTGCATTTTTTTCAAGTTCTTCATTGCTTCTTCTGCTTCCTATTCAGGGCTTTCAAGGAGTTGGTGGAGTGAGAGGAACAGATGGTCCATTAGGTTCTCCGGTATGCTTTTGCTTTTATTTCAATGTGAAAGACCGCTGTGCCTATGTAGCTTTTAGAGGCTCAATAGCCTCGGAGGACTCTTTCATTGGAAATCCTTCGAAGGATGTAGTTCAAAAACTGTCTGAAGGCTGTCACTGTTGAAGATCATAATATGTAAATATAATTGATAAGATAACCATCTTGTATCAATTTTTGGTATTGATCGATTCTTTGCTGTCAACATGTCAGGGGCCACCGGGGAAGACAGGGCCTCCAGGCTCACCAGGACCCCCAGGAGACAGGGTGAGGCTGCAAATATCAGTCATGACCGCCATTACATCTGTATACAGAGAAGTCTGTTACATTTGTGTCATAGTATTGTGTTACCTGATCATTATGTGTTGTGTTTTATGTGTTTTGCATGTATTTCTTCAGGGTTTTACTGGGAAGCCAGGCTTGGAGGGACCTCAGGGCCCTGTAGGCATGTATGTAAGTGATTCCTCTGCTACAAGGAACCCACCTGCATTACATTTCAAAACAAAATGTATGCACATACAATACATGAGCAGCACAATGTGTCATTGCAAATAAGACAGTGAATACATACGAAAGTATCAGATTGAGGTTTGAGAACATTAAATATGTAAGTCTTTTCTGTTGAATTATATTTTTCCCCTTTCCATTGATGTAATCTCTTTTTTTTGCAGTGAAATGTTCATTATTACTACAGGACAGGGCAACACACACTTTAAAATATGTTTACCTGTACATGTTAATCAACTGACTGTAAAATAAAAACCAAAATGTTAACTTAGCATAACAACTGAAGTTAACTAGCATGGCTGTCAAATGTAGAAAGCTCACAGATTAAAACATATCTAGCCTATTATAAACACGCGAACCAAAAAATTTAAATGGTTGTTTGTGATTTGATGGTGTTAGTTTCTGTATCTGGGCGAGGCTAGCCGCTGTCTGTGTAGTTCTCAGCCAACCAGGTCATGGTATTCTCAAGAGGCGACTGGACTTCTTTAAGTTTTTGAAGATGCTTTACTTCTCATCCAAGAGGTTTCAGTTCTAAAACCAAAAGGTGGAGACTCCCAGGTATTTAAACCTGGTTTGTTTTTTTAGTAGTTTTTCTTTGTTGAAATGTCCCCACCAAAGGGAGTAACTCTCCCACAGGAGACACTGCTGCTGCCTGCAATACTCTATTTTTACCCTCCCTCCAGTACTTATCTTTGCCATTACTGCCATTACTGTTAACAAAAGACAGCTCGTTCTGGGCTATGTCTGAACTAATTATGTATTTTAATGACTTATGTGGTTAAATACAGGTTAAATTGATCCCGTGCACTTTCTAGTGGTACAAGTTGGTATTGCATAAAGTATGGACCGGCCCTAGTTCCACTTCAGCGGATATCTCTTCCACACAATACACAGATGTTTTGGAAATAAAGTCAAAGCTGTTTTTTCTTCACTTTCAGTTGATAGCTTTTATTAATTTTGGAAAATTTTAAGTATTTGTAAGTACTTTTAAAGCCCATAAATATTCTAGTATGACCCTGAAATAAAATAATAAACCTGTAAATAAATATGGTATGGGTTCCATAATGCAAAGCAAAGCTAAAAGCCTATTGGCTTCCGTTCCTTATTTGCTGACATTAAATTAGTAATAATCTTCTCGTGGAACACTTTGTAAGAAAGACAATTAACATATTTCCCAGAATGCTATCTGATACAATTCAGGTTTATACCAATCTCCAACTATGGCGCTGGAAAAAACAAAAGGACTTCTTCTTCTCTCTCTTCTCTTTTTCATAAGACTGCATAGGCCCACAGCATGTATCTGGGACATCTCTACAATGTTGTGCGGTGCTAGATGAGAGTTTGTGGCATTAACTGATTATTATTATCCATTGCTCCCTCTATCATTAGGGTATCCCAGGAAATGTGGGGATGCGTGGGCCTTCAGGCTTCACAGGAACAAGGGTAAGATCACCCTCCTCTCATCTATCTCACCTCGTCTTTGCTTTAGGAACAGGAGGAAAGTTGCTGTTGCACGCACATGCTTCAGTAAAGTGTGTTAAAACAGAAGGACTCAGTGATGAAAAGGGAGAGTGAAAAGTTTTTCATGAACATTTTTGACAGTTAGGTAAGTGCAGACTTTGGTAAATGTCCTAAGCTTTTAAAATCTTTTGACGGGAAGGAGCTTCACAACTTTAATCATGAGAAACAATCGCAATAAAATAACTTTTCTTTTTTCTGCACCAGGGGGAGCCAGGTTTACGAGGGTTACCCGGTCCTGTCGGGAAGCCAGGACCTCCAGTAAGTGTCTGTAGTGTAATTTTGCTGTTTTCGTTTCTAACCTTTAACCCCTGGGAGCTATTTGAGGTATATGAGTGGTAGATTGAGTATTGTAAAGCAGATTAGATTAAGGCAGCAGCGATGGTGGGGGTCAGGCCAAGGAGGGACTGGTAAATAAAATAGACCAGTGAAGTGTGCAGCTGGTCTGCAGGGACTGCCAGTATATATGGAGGCAAACAAGTCAGAGTGATTGATTTTACTGGGGGCTCCGGAGGAAAATCTAATGGTGAAATAAGTGATGTGCTGGGCTCAGGTGATGGAGGACAAATAAATTGTTCCAATCATCGTCCTCTCATCTGGCCATAACAGCTCACGTTGACTGCCGGTTTAACTCTTCAGATAGATACACCACTCATCTTCACTGTTTATAGTTATTTCTGTAATGGTTCAATATCATTACCACAATTTGGCTGATGTTTTTTAATCACAGTTTTGGTTAAGTTGTGGGAAAACAAACAAACAAACCCTGTTCTGTTCTTGCCAGAGTTTGTTTACCCTATAAATCACTGTCAGCCTTTTTTTGGTTAGATTTAGGAATAAGAAAGTCCCTTGTGCATGGAAAGAGTTAGTTTTAAGCAATGGAAATGAGACTGTTTCTGAAGCTGCCAGCGCTCATGCAATGCCATTGGAACCACTTTTTACTTACTCACATGGCTGCCCAACACTGCAGTGAAATCCATCAATCTGTCATAGAGTTAAGTCAGTTTGAACACCAAGTAATGTGTTAAATTCAGCATTGTTCAGCATCACTGAATGCATATACTGTAAAGCTACACACATCATGGGAGAAAAAAAAAAACATGTCACGGTTTCACATTGTGCTTCAAAAGTTTCCAGAGAATATCTGAGACTATGTTCTCAGTGGGAATAGAAAATAAGAATAAAGAAACCAAAGGAACATAGCAGGCAAAACCTGCAGAGGGAATTATGTTTTCAGAGGTTAAAGGAATATTTAAGATGTTAAGAAATAAAACGTGAATTTTCTGTGTTTTCCTTAAGATACAGTAACTATTCAGTGCTTTAGCTCAGTTACAGGTCATGCAATCATTAAAGATGCTTAAAGATCTTGATATTCTTTAAGTAGCTTTACTTTGTATCGGGCTTACATTAGCTTAGCTACAGTTAGATTGAATGAAGATCCACAAAAACAGAATAAACACGTTCATATAGAGCTACAAATCACTAAAGTAACATTTTTCATGGTGAAAATTTTGGTTGAGAGGAGAGTAACTGACATTGATTTTATATTTTATAAAAAAGTTGAATAATTTTCATACTTGTGAGAGTAGGTGTGATTAGCATGTCTCAACTCTGTGTAATTTTTTCAGGGTTTACAAGGTCCTCATGGAGAGAAGGGACCCCGGGGGCCTCAGGTGAGAAAAAGTCTTATAAGATGGTTTGTCTCCTAAACTCAGCGATAGGCGTCACTATGAAATTTCAGTTTGTGAAACCATCACAGAAACCATCATAATTTATCAAGCAATGATTATGGATAGACTGAAGTTAAAGTGAGCAAAGGGATGCAAAATAGGATTACAAATTTTGGTTTAGCATTAGCTTATTATCACTGATCAACCCTTCCATTATGGTAGTAATATCTACCCTTCATTACTTACAATGTGTGACCGAAATGTGCACACAAAAAAATAATGTTTGGAATAATTTCAGGACCCAAATTCAGACTTATGGCACAGAATAAAGAACAAAAACTGAACACAGTCTAAAAGCAGGTGAAGACAAAGCCCATAAATCCAAACTGGAGATACATGAGAGGCACACACAGCTGTACAAACAGTATGACACAACAAAGAACTGAAGAGGAAGACAAAGGTTATAAATACACACTAACTATTAGGGAACACCAGGGTACACAGCTGAAACTAATCAGGCAAAATAAGACAAGGGAAGCAAAACTAAATGCAGCGCACACACGACAAGAGACTATCAAAACAGGAAGTAACTAAATATGGGGCCAGGTAACATGGTGACACAGGGAACACAAGCGGAGGCAGGATAAACTCTAACCATGGACAGAAACTAGACAACAAAACTAGTTGAACTCAAAATGCAAGATTAGTATAAATAACAAAACTCAACCAGCAAAAGGAATAAAACAAAAGCTCTGGTATAATAAATGGAAAGCAAACTAAGAACCAACAGAGAATAAATTATGACTAGAACTAGAAGATCAAAAACACGGGGCTGTGGCACCAACCTTCAGCTGAATAGCTATAAAGTTATTAAGTCATGACATTTACCAGCTCTTATTTATTTAGTTTTTTAAATTTAGACCTCCAGTTCTACTATATTAACCTTTTTTTTTTCTCTATGAAATATCTCACCTGAGATAAACAAGCATCTCTTGAAATGCAGTTACATTAAGGTTCGATTTAAAAATGAGTTCAGTAGTCAGAAATGTCCTCCTCCTGTTTTCGCTTTAATGATGACGACGATGATGATGATGATGATGAGTCAGTGTCTCTCCACACACATACACACATTAACTTCAAAGCACACTAAAGTCTGGGCATGAACTTGTGTGCTCACAGGATCACATTTTTTACAGCGTTAAAGGCAGTTTAGCATTAGGGCGATTTTCAGTTCTCTGTTTTTAATCAACCAGCTGAACATTTGTTGTTTGTCGCAGGGTCGTCCAGGAGATGAAGGGCTCAGAGGGATCCAGGGACCACCAGTAAGTCTGAAGAAGTTTGCACTCTCAGTTCTTGGGCAGATTGTGTTTGCATAACCTCACTCTCTGCTTTTTTTTCTCCTTTATTTGATGTGGCATTGAACAACACACAGATTTGCATACTGCTACAGGTCTGTGTAGAAGAAAAAACCAGTCTGAATTTATTTACTGTGGAATTCTGTGTTTTGTATTTTCGCTCATCGGCATGTCAGACTTGATTATGAAGCTCATTTTGGTCAGAATTGCTGTCTCACAAAATTAATCATTTAAAGATCAAGTAAAGCTCGCTGAATGCCAATGAATAAAATGCAGCTGTAAGTATAAAGTGCTCATAATAGCGGCAGGGAGGGAGCTGCCTTTCCATAAAATTAAGGTATACTTCTTTTACACATGAATGTGTTTTAATTGATTCGATTCATTAGTGCTGATGTCCCTGCAACCCCTTCTTTTATTGTTACTCACAGTCCGTGAAACAATCATTAGAAAACTAATACATTACCAGTTCTCATCAACATGCTCCATCAATGCATAAAGACGCAGTAAATTGTTGTTTTATAATCTTGTATTTATTTGTTCGTTTGCCTATATACACGTCTAATATATTGGTTAAAAGTCTCTTTAAATTAAAATTGATTGTATGTTATTGATAAACTGTACGGCAATGACAGACAAAAATATGTAGAGATTAAATTATAGGGTGTGTTTGAGGTTTTTACTCCAATTGAATGAAAAAAAAAATATCAGATTGTTTTGGCATTAGACACAAAAAATAACCTAATTGAAAACAAAAAAAAGCTTCAGTCAGTCTTCTGTCATTTTTAGGGTCCTCCAGGTCTTCCAGGTCCCGATGGGGCAATTGGAAAACCTGGGCCCAAAGGAAGCAACGGGCCCCCAGGACCTCAGGGACCACAGGGACAGGCAGGAATCCCAGTGAGTGGGTACCTACCATCGACTGCTGTTACCTCATGCTGTCTGAAGAGATACATGTTCATGTTAATTTTTTTCAGTACAAGTAAAATCTATGTCATAACATAAAAACTGACATGTTGGATCTGATCAGGGCCCACGGGGTGCTGATGGATCATCAGGGGCAGCAGGGGAGAGAGGACCCAGGGTAAATTACAGTAAATATTTAACAATCATGTAAACGTTTTATTATAATTTCTTCTATGTAACCTTCATTGATAAAACTTGCAGGGTTTACCTGGATTACCTGGAGAAGCAGGCCCCACAGGACGAGATGGACAGCAGGTTGGTGTATTTTGTTGTGAAGCAATCAAAACTTCTTAGATCTGATTTATGCACCTGCCTCTGCTAACAGCTGGGTCTCAGAGGTCAGATGATCAGGCAGTACCTTGGTCCAGGTTAAAGACAAAAGGACACTGTGCTTTTGAGGTGGTGTTGTCATTTTCTTTTAGTGTTTCACTGTATAATTATGTGAGTAGTGCCAGTTTGTTGCATGTGGTAGTCTGTTTATATAGCTGCTGTAGTGCATGGGATGTATGGGTTTGGTGGTAGGGTTAGCACAGTATCTTTGGTTCAGCAGTTAGCCACATCCCATTGATGAATTACTGGCACTGGTCCTCATCATTTAGTCAGCTCTCATCCTGGGTCCAAGAGGTTGCCTGTGTACAGCAGCGGCCATACCCTGGTAAACCGTGTTGGTTCGCAGGCTAAACCAGCTGAGGGCAGCCTCAGCCTCCCCCGGAATGCTCTGCCGGAGGTGGGAGTTGAAGATCTCGTGGACTGGGGCCTCTGCCAGGCGTTCCCAGCACACCCTCACAACACGTTTAGGTGCGCCGGGTCTGTCCAGCATCCTCCGCTGCCACGTGATCTAACTCACCACCAGGTGGTGATCAGTTGACAGCTCAGCTCCTCTCTTCACCCGAGTGTCCAGAACATACGGCCGCAGATCTGATGATATGATTACAAAATCGATCATCAACCTGCGACCTAGCGTGTCCTGGTGCCACGTGCGCTTATGAACAGCCTTATGTTCGAACATGGTTTTCATTATGGACAAACTGTGGTTGGCACAGAAGTTCAATAAAAAACACTACTCGGGTTCAGATCGGGCAGGCCGTTCATCCCAATCATGCCCCTCCAGGTCTCAGGGTGGGGCCCGGGTAACCCTATCCCGGGCAGGGTAAACAGTTTCCTTGTTGATGCTTCCATAGGGGTCTTCTGAATCACTCTTTGTCTGGCCCCTCACCCAGGACCAATTTGCCACGGCTGCCCTACCAGGGGGACAAGCCCCTGGACAACATAGCTCCTGGGATCACTGGGACACACAAACCCCTCCACCATGATAAGGTGGCGATTGATGGAGGAGTGCTTGTAAAAAGCAAAATTAAATTTGGATTCTCTTTCTCTTGTAACATGGAATAACATGGTAATACTCCATGGCAGGCTCCATGAATTATATATATATGTCAACAGCATGTGCTAAGCTAATGATAAACACAACTTTTCAAAGTTGCAGGTAATTACAAACTTTTGAAAACATAATTGTGAAAACTGGGGAGTTTTTCTGGTATTAGTTTCTCCTAAATCTTAAACACTGATTAATTAAACATTACATTCATAGTTCATGCTTGAGTAGCAATAACTACAGAGCCCATAATAATCATGTTGTAATTGTTCTATACTTCAGACATAAACTATGCTGTGATTCAGGCAGTATTTGTCAGAATTCATTTTTATATCTTTTTAAGTGCACCTTTGCTGTCTCTTTGTTGCCACCTATTACTTTTGTGTTTTTGTAACTAGAATGTTTGGGAAAATATAAAATATTCTATAAAGCAGTTTTCAAATTTTTCATCAGGGTCCTCCCGGCCACACAGGAATCGAGGGCCCGCCTGGAAGAAAAGGAGATCAGGTCAGTAATAAAAGGCTCCAGTCCAAATATAATCAGTAAGAGCAGCAAAATTGTATAGCCGAAATGAAAAACCTTGGACTCCGTGGGGTTTTATTCTAGAGTGAGATTTGAAAAACACCTTGGCCTGATCAGAATTGTAGGTTAGCCTTATAACAATGAATCACTGGCACAGAAGTTTATTGAACCTTTTCTGAAATTCTCAATAGCAGTTCCACCACATTTACTGCAACAGAAAATAAATCCACAATAAATGCTTCACCTATTTTTGGCTGCAGTAATACTAGGCAGCCTGCTCATTAAATGTGCCACGCTGAGCAACCTTAAGAAAATGGCACAGCACGGTCTGGGTACAGGGATCTTAAAGGTGGAAGTGTTTATGGGACATTTTCTTTTATACAGCATGACACAAAGGAGACTTTGTTTAGTGATTGGGAACAGTCTGCAAGGGGCAAAACCTTTGACAGCTAACAACCTTTTTAAGCCTGATATCTGACTTTCTGTATTCTGATGCGGTCCTGTTTGAAAGGGGGACCTAGGTCCTTGTGGGACGCCTGGTCCTAAAGGGCCACCAGGAGAGAGGGGGCCACAGGGTGCGCAAAGCCTACAGGGACCACCTGGAGCAGTCGGTAAAGAGGTAAAGTGCATTTATATGTTGTTTACTGAAATTATTTCAGGCATTAGTCCATATGTTCAGCTGCTGTCTCATAAATGGCAGAGCTGTTGTACCGGAGGTGATTTTTTATTTATTTATTTATTTTTGTCCAGTTCAGTAAAGAATTTAAGGACCTCGTCCCACCACAGTCACCTCCACCGTATTTACTTTATTGAATCATTCAAACATCCTGTCCAGAGTGTTTTGTTGTGGCCAACAGATGTCCTTTCATTTAGTGGTGGAATTAAATTACTCTCAGCTGAAAATGTGTGAAGGTATTTCAGGTGCTTTGGGTTTTTTTTTTTTAACTGTTGGGGGCTTTGAAATCTTGATTTTATAAAAGAACAGAGAGAAGTTGTCCAGCTTGTAATTTTTGTAATCATTTCAACAATTACATCTTTTTAAAACTTGTATTACACCCTGAAATCATCACAAAACAAAAGAGGATGCTGCCGCATGAAATATTTTTTGATCTTTTTGTTGTATACAGTCCAACAGCACTATTGTTCTTTTAAATTATTTAATGGAGCAAAGCCTGAGATCTAATTTCATCAGCTAGCGCTTCTTCATGCTCAACGCTCACTCTCCTTCCAGTTTGATCGTCTATTTAAGCAGAGAAAAATCCCATACCTCCATGTTTTGACATTTCCACCATCCCTGTATCCACGTGTAAGGCCATCATCTAACTTCTGTTGCCTCATCCACTGCAGGGGGATGTCGGGCTTCCTGGTGAGTCTGGAGATCCTGGACCCAAAGGGGAGAAGGTAAACTTCACTTTGAATAGGCAGGTGACTTCTCTGACTCTCTGGATGATGCTTGCAGTTTCTGATCAGACTGTTATTGTGGGCAGGGTAATTTGGGACCTATTGGTTTGTCTGGTCGAGAGGGCCCCTGGGGACCCCTTGGGGAAAATGGCAACAGGGGTCCAAAGGGGGAAAAGGGCCACATGGGACTGATGGTGAGTACAGATCCGCTCAGCAGTCTGCTGGCAGTTGGATGTCATATTCTAATAACACTGCCCACATTTCCTCCAAGCCTGTTCGGTTTCAAAACACCAACAGCGAGATTTATTAGAGCATTTTTTTTAAAAAAAGGGACTCGAATGCAGAACTGTTGGTGACAGAAAAGCTCGTTATCTAAGATCTATCACCATAAATCAAACAAAGAATCTCATTAAATTTGATCAGAACCATTGGAAACTGTCTTCCTCTTATCAGTGGAAACTGATGTCTTCCTCTTGAACAGGGTGAACCGGGACTGATGGGTGAAGTAGGCCCTGTGGGTCTGCCTGGGTTGCTGGTGAGTTTATTACCAGAATAGAGAGTATTGATGCTTTTGATATGCTGCTGAGAGTGCTTATTGAATTAACCTGTATCGAGCAGTTCACAGCTGTGATGGATATTTAATGACGGATATCTGTTTTTTTTCTCCTCACATCTCCTCAGATTGGAAACTGATGTTAATGCGCACCTTTATTGTGCTGTGATTTTGCTCATTTCAGGGAATGGCAGGTCCTCCGGGACCTCCAGGGCCCGATGGACCTCAGGGAGAGAAGGTAATAAAACAGTTTCTCAGTAACACTCACGGCGTTGTTAAGATTTATTTAAGTACATAATTCAAAATAGGAAGTTTAACAGTGCCCTGTAGGAATGCTTTTTCACAACGTTTCAGCAAACTTTTGAAGTACTTTTTGTTATGAGCAATGAAGTCAGGCCTAAAAGCAGAACGGCAGCTCAGCTGGTTTATTCACTGTGATCCGGGGTTAATAGACAGGTAGTAATAAAGAAGATGGTGTGCATTGACGGGCAGGAGTTAGGCAATGGCTGCAGGCAGACTCATTTGATCCACAAGGGACAACCTGAGGCACAAAGCTAATAGTCTAGCAGCCTGATGAACCACTTCGGTAGGGAAAGCCGGGCAGCTGCTCAGGAGAGTTAATGAAGGACAGGTGTGAGTGTTCAGTAGCCTGCTGGAGGGAATGAAGCCTCATAACTGGGCACACAAACATGGAGCGAGACAAACAGGACTAAGGACAGCATGGAGAAAGAGACTCGGCACTAGAAGAACGTACTGCAGGAATCATAAAGCGTGCATTGATATTTAACTGATATTTTTTACATGTTGCATGATAGAGGCAGGCACAATTTACATAACTTTTTTTTTCTGAATTTGCAGCTCGTGTTATTTTCAGCTCAAACAGACTCACAATAGGCTGTCCATATGCTGCCTCAGCACATGGACAGCCTATTTCACCCCCAAAATTTAGTTTGTTTGAGTAATGTTGAGTTTGCGCATGATTAAGCGTACCGTGCCGAGGGGTTAGCTTGTGCACCGCTCCGCATGCCTCTGCCACAGTACACATCTAATGCCCGAGCACAGAACTTGAAGGTTTTTTTTTAGCATCAGTTGCCTCTGAGCTGCACAACTGAAAATTGCTGTGCTAAATAATAAATAAATCTACAGCGTCAGCCCCCGTGCCCATACCCCACCCCATGTTCACAAAGTTTCTGAGCTCTAATGTGCAGCACCCAGCCATCATGTGAGTAAACCCAAAGTTGTATCCATTTGTTTAATGTGGGTTCTCATGGAACACGGAACAAATCACATTTTTTTTTACATATTGTGAAAAGTAATTTTTGAGTAACAGCAAAGATTAGCAGCAAAATGTTCAGGATATATTTGGAAATGTTGGCATCTTAAAATTATTCTCCAACTGGAGGTCATTTTTATAACCTCCAGTTTTTAAATCAGTCCAGGTTCTTACATGTTCTTTCAGTCAGTTCTCGCAGCTACGTCTTGATACAGGAGTGACGTAAGAGGGAACCGCTTTCTTAGGAGGCACGAACTGTCCTGTTCCCAAATCAGCTTTACAGTACAGAGCCTGCAGCGCTCTGTTTGGGGGTATGAGATTTTTAAAGGTTTTCATCCATCTCTCCAGGGTGAGTGTGGGCCCGTAGGAATTATTGGACCTCCAGGTTCAGGAGGCCCTCAGGTAAACTTTTTATTCCTTTTAATGTTTTTTTCTAACATACTGCACAGAACATATATATGGTTACATTTTCCAAATGTCTCTTTGCCATTTTTATAGGGAATAATGGGGCCACGTGGTGTCAGAGAGGACCCTGGGAGGCTCGGACCACCTGTAAGTGTCCTCTAGTATCAGAAAGCTGTTCACTTTATTTGGCATTTTCCATTCGTAGTACCAAACTAGTATTTTGGCCTTCTGTTCTAGCACAGCAGACATCAGACAGTTAAGTGTTTGATTGAGGACTTTATTTTGAAGTCATTTAGTGACAGCTTAAGCTAAATGCTGCAATTTTAAAAATGTTTTATGTTCTTTAAAATAAATCAGCACTATAGTAATTTTTTTAAAAAATGCCTGTGGCCACTGCAGTACCCGCAGGTGTACTGCAGATACTTCACAACTATGCCAAAATGTTTAATAGTATACAGAATAATAGAGAAATACTCTACTTCAAAATCTTATTTTATCTTATCTTATGTTAAATATAATCAGATTTCATTGCCTTTTTTGTGATCCCCGCAGGGTCCAGTAGGACAAGTTGGGTTCAAAGGAGACCAGGGAGCTAAAGGAGAACCTGGGGAACAGGGACTGAAAGGAGAGCCAGGACCTCCAGGCCCAGCGGGGGAGCCGGTGAGTCTGATTTAGGCCTTATATGCATGACAGTCACAAAACTGCAATATATAACTAAATCCTTTGCCTTCTTAATAATTCCATTCAGTCAGACTGCATTTGTTTATAACATATGACCTTTTGCAAACTTCCTGATTAATATTGATCACTTGTGCAGGGCGATGATGGTCTTCCAGGAATCCAAGGTCCTGCAGCTCTGCCAGGGTTAGAGGTGAAAATGAAACCACTAGTTTGAGTTGCAAATATTGCATTGTCAATTATTAACAGCCCTGACTTTGTAACCTCTGCCTTCTCTTTTCTTTAGGGGCCTCCCGGAGAGGTGGGACCTCAGGGTCTCCCAGGTCCCATAGGTGCTCCTGTAAGTCCAGTGTACAGCACGAAGACGCTACAGATGATAAAAACATATTCTGGCCTTTAGCTGCTTGTTTAAAATTACTGTCCATCAGTGTGGCAGTAATTCTTTATTGCAGGGTGTTTGTTTTGTCTGTCTGAAAGAAAGCTCTGTTAGCAGCAACGTGACACAAACATTTGCTTTGCAGGGAGTTCAAGGTAGACTGGGACCTGAAGGGAAACAAGGCATGAAAGGAGAGAAGGTAAAAATCCTCCCATCAAAATGACAGTTTGTTAAAATGTTTATATAAACGTAGAAAAGTACATTGCAGGAACCCGGAGTGTCTGCAACCAACTTGCAGCTTTAAAGCGATGCACAACAGCTTTGTGGACACCCGTTTAGCCTCGGGCCTAGCTCGTTAAAGAGATATATAAGACATATTCAGGATGAGTTGTATATTTTCAGGGACATTTGTCTGTTTCTTCATTATTGTCAATCTTGGGTGCCAAACTATGTAGAGTGCACAAATAACTTCTTGCCCTTCACTTTCAAATAACTTCACCTCACCTGTTTTTAAGATAATGTTTGGCATTAGTATTTTCCTGGCCGCATTGTTTTTTCCCCATTGCACACACATTGCACAGCTTCTAAACATTTTGTAATTTTAGCTAGAAAGAAATTAATCAGCTTCTCTAGTGATCGCTTTGTTTTGCCCTACAGGGAGAAGAAGGCAAGACTGGTTCACCGGGGAAGAGGGGTCATGTTGGAAGGAGGGTAAGACTGCTCTGCTGCAGTGTTTATGTAATTTATGCGATGCAAGGATGGAACAGGGAGTAGCTCCATAGTGTCGTGGTTTACACTCTTGCCTAACAAGTGGAAGATCTCAGGGTTTATCCTGGGAGAAGGAACAAATCCTTTCCACCAAAACAATCCGCCTCATCAAAACATGCGGCACCACCCACAGTGGAATAAAACTGCTGCCGAATTAAACTTTAAGGATGTAGCAGTGAAGCCACAGTTGTGAAGAAGCTAAGATGATCTGTGTTCAGTGTTTTTTTTTTACCAACATGGCACATTCGTCCTCAGGGGAAAAGGGGAAAAGCTGGAGTCAGAGGGCCCAGGGGAGAGAGGGGACCCAAGGTGGGAACGCAACCACAGGCATAACCCACTGCTGGTTTAATTATGAGCTATGATCTGACAGGAGACTGTTTCTCTGCTGTTTAGGGGGAAAAGGGAGACACAGGACTGGTGGGCCTCCCTGGATGGTCAGGACTCATTGTAAGTTAATTTGCTCACCACCTTCCATCAGTCTCACATTCAGTGATTTGAAGACAGATGAATGATTTTCACAACTAGAGTTCATTTTATTAGCCATTAAGTTGATTTTTACTTGATGCGTCATTTTTGTGTTTGTCACCAAGGGGATCCCTGGTTTACGTGGAGAACCGGGTGATGAAGGTCAAAAAGGCGAAAAGGTAAACAAAACAAAAAAAAGACCAGTTACATTTTACCAACTGCAGCGCTGTGTAAAAGTCTTGAATCAACCCTCATTTCTTTATATTTTGCTTCCAAGGAGACAGATTTTACAGAAATTTGAGCAATAGTTCTGCAGGCTTTCTGCCGGCTTTTCAAAGTCATTCTTTGGACATTGGCTGCTTTTTCACTCATTTTCAGTCCAGTGCTTGTGCCTGACCATTTTCAGAGGAAAGTGAAAGAGAGTGAGTGAAAGAGAGACTCAATGATTCTACACCTGATTGTAGGGCCCGCCCACCTGTCCAGATTCCACTTTAAATGCTCTCTTTTGGCACTTTGTTAATAACAGCCATATTAACATAATTTCTCATTTCTTTGCTGAATCTGCAAAAAATAACAAATGTATAACAGATAACAGTGTGACAGACATAAAATAGATTTTTTTTTTCACCAACAAGATAATTTCCAAAGAGCTATGAGCCTAAAACTCAGCATGGTGTGCAGTGTGTTCTTAAAGAATTTCAGGAAACTGGACACGTGGAGGACAAAAAAAGAGGCAGGCCTTAAAAATATGTACAACAGATGAACAGTATCTAAAAGTTATGTCCTTTAAAAAAAATAAGAGGAACAAATATAGCAAAGACCTGCCACTGGCCAGCTACTGTTTGCAAAATCCTCAGAAATGGTCTCAGTGGAAGGGTGGCTGTCAAGAAGCTCTTTTTAAGGAAGAGAAACAAGGAGAAAAAGCTGAGGTGGCAACAGGTCTTATGGAGTGAAAATTGAACCTTTTGGTTCAAATCGTCGTCGGTATGTACGGAGGAGGTCAGGTGAGAGGTACAGAGAGTGTCTACAGCCATCTGTAAAACAAGGCGGAGGCTCTGTCATGTTTGGGGCTGCATTTGGTGTTGGAGATCTTGTCAAAATGGCATTATGAATGCAGAAAAGTAGCATCAGTGTCATGCCTAAGTGGAGTGAATGCACATGGAGTGAATAAACAATAGGATAAAAAACTTTATTTTGCGTAGCTGAAGTCTAACAGGCATCAGAAAACAAAGTCCATCTAATACATACTACTGCCATATTTCACTTTAAACAGTTATATAAACGTTCGCCACCTGTATAAAGGGTGAAGTTAGCTATTGGGCGGGCGATTGAGATTCCACATTGACCGAGTTAGCTATCCTTTAACATATGTTTCCTATCTCCTTAGGGTGACAAAGGAGACATGGGACTACCTGGCCTACCTGGAGTTGATGGTTTGAAGGTAAGAGCAGTTAACAGATTTAAGTAGAAAGAACCGACATAAACAAAATGGCAACAAAACAAACATTTAGGCTTCAATCTTTTTTGGGATGATGGTAAATGACTATAAACTATGCTTGACTGTAGTGGGTCAATCTGACAGAGGAGTGTCCACTCAGGGGGTTCTGGTTTTCCTTTACTGGGACCATTAAAAATACTAGAAGCATTACATCACTGTTGCTTTGGGATTTTCCTTTTTAGGGTATCCGTGGTCCTGTTGGATTGCCTGGTCCAGTGGGCTCAAAGGGGGAACAGGTACACAAAATTAAGACTTGTTATCTCTTGGGTTTTGAGATTTAAATTTTCCCGTGTATGTTTAAATGATGTTAAATGTTGATAGATGTTTATGTCTTTCTCTGTTTTGCTGCTGTCTTAGGGCAACATTGGTCTGCCAGGGCCCAGGGGTATGTCAGGGATGCCTGGATTGCCCGTAAGTGTCTCAGCTCTCAGACTATAACATATCATTCTAAATCTTTAATATGATTTGGAGTACGTCAAGCTTATGTAACATCTTTTATTTATCGTGCATTTTTTTTTTCATTCCTCTTTTAACTGATGTATTTTTCTTTTTCTGTTTGTCTTTTTTTCCCCCCTCTTATATGCAAAGTTTAGTCAGGAAAATATATTTTTGGACTATTTCAATAGTTAATATTTTGAATTCAAGCATTTCATGTGTTGCTCAGATACTTTCTGCCAGATTATGCCTGAAGAATGAAGACAAAGAAGTGGAACGTGTGATGGGAATTTTATTGTTTTATAATAACCGCTGTCATTTCTGCAAAATGCAGACTATCTGTCAGCCTACCCTGTTCTTCAGCTGCCAGTCTATTAAATCATTCAGAACTCAGAAGCACATTATGACTCTGTTCAACCCACTGTGCCTTAAGGAGAAACACCATTCATTAACTCATATTATAAAACCAGCAAGGCTGCAGCTGACAGGCTCTTAATGCAGCTGATGAAAGCACTCGGAAGTCAATAAATGCACTTCATACTGAAAAATCATACTAATGCCCTTTTCTTCCCCTGTCCTCTCTTCTCTTGCAGGGTTTGTTTGGATTAAAGGTACGAAATCATCACCTCCAGCTTTCTTGTTCCTCTACATCAAACACTCTTCAGCTCTTACTCACCACTCTGTGAAGAAAATGGCCTGCTCTTTTTAGCGACGCACACACAGAATCATAAAGATGTCACACTTGGAATGAGAGAGGATCTGCATCTGTGATAATTAACAGTGTGGATACAGAATTTTATGTTCTGTTGTTGTCGTTGTATCTAATTCTCCCTGCAGGGTTTGAAAGGCTATCAAGGTCTGCCCGGACCGCCTGGCAGGACGGGGCTTCCAGTAAGTTTACAGCTGATTGAGTGAGCTTATCATGTTTGCTTTTACAGTGCAAACATTTGTCTGTACTGGGCCATCTTATCTCTACTGAAAACTCTTTCTTCTTTGCCCCACTTCACCTGATCTGGGTGGAAAAGACCTGTGATTGCCCAGAATTTCCTCTCATGGGTTACATTCTCTAAAGCCTGAAACAAGACCCAAACAAGGGTGTACAGTCTAATTCTAATTTCCTCCTGCACCACTTGAATTACATTACACTGACAGCTGTCTGAAATAATAGAATTGTTACCAATTATATAAAAAAGATGGCTGCATAAGACTGCAGTTTTTGGGTGGTTGTTTATCAATTTGTAATGGTTAATATATTTTTTTTTAATCTTGTATTGTGTTTTTGTAATCTAGTTTTTCTTTGGTGATGATGTCACTTGTGGATCAATGTTGTGTTTTAGGGTCCACCTGGCATTCCCGGGCCTCCAGGAAAGTCACTGAACATGACCTTGTCTCAGCTCAAGGTGAGTAGTTTTTAGAATATATGTTGAAATGTACGAAAAGTTATTCCAGCATTTTGGGAAGAGTGATTTAAAAAAATAAATAAAAGATAAAAAATAATGTCAAAATCACAATTTTTCATTAAATCTGCATTGTCCCTCATCATTGAACTTGACTGCTTCATATTCTGCGTATTCTCTCCTCGTTTCCAGGACCTGATGTATATGTCAGATAAGCCCAACTATCTTCTGATCCAGTCGCTGCTGGATACTCTTCAGCAGGAACTTCGGCTGCTTTTGGATCCTCCCGATGGCAGCAAGGAGCATCCAGCTACTACCTGCCTGGAGCTCTGGCTCTGTCACCCTGAGTACAGCAGTGGTTAGTTACAAAAACCTTAAAGTAACATTAAAACCACACTGAAATATTGTGTTTAGGGAATTACTAAGCTGTATTACAGCTTTATGCTATAATACAGAATAAGCAGATATCAATAAAATATATTCACATTTCAGAGGAAGATTGGAAAAAAAAAGGTTTAATTTTATTTTTCTCTTATTTGGTTTTAAGTAAAAGCTAAATTGAGATTAAAATTTTGCAGCCTGGCTACAAATTATATTTTTCTGTGTAGATGATGATGCTGCCTTTAGCATCAATGGCCTTGTAATTTAGGACACCTAAACCAAAACTTCACCTTATCACAAGGCTTCACTATTTCTAAAATAATTTGAGCCCTATAATCAACTGGCAGTATGTACGCGGTTCTCAGCACCTCTTTCCCAAAGTCAGCTCTGATAGGCTTCCTGTGACCACAGCTGGATAAGCTGGTTAAGATTAGGGATTAAACCTATTTAGATGGCATCATAGCAAAACAAGTAGAAGTGCTTTTGTTTTGAACATTGCCGCTGTACTTCGCTTACCTCTGAAGCGCGGAGAGTCAGAAGCCTTGTGAAACGTTTGCATTTATTGTGCCTCTTTCGCCTCATTTAACACAGTTTAAATTCTTGTTGTGCTGTGTGTGTTGTATGTAAGCATTTATATCAAGTCTCAAAATCTGATTGTTTCGAGTAACATCGTCCAGTAAAATGCATGAATTGGGTTCTTGGCAGCATCTTGCGTCATATAGATAAGTGCTTTGTTTTAAAAGAACTTATTAATTTATTTTCCATTTGTGCCTATTTTTCCTTTATAGAGATTATTTTAAGTAACTTTATTTTTTAGATTCTGTCAGTATATAATATATGAATAAATAAGGTCAAGCTTAAATGTTGTTAGATATTTTAAAGTATACTTGTATATAAATGTTAATAAATATGGCTGATTCTGTTTGTCAGAGATCCCCATTCTCAGATCATCAGTACTCCTCGGTTTGCTTGTTGCCACGGGGATAATAATAGTTCAAAGAAGATATTTTTACACGTTAGGATCTTCATTGCTTTCCTTTTTAGTCTCTATGTTGGAGTTGTTGTGTTTCCTGTATTCGGCTGGTCTTACAGTCAGTATGGAGCGTACTGTAACACTTTGATCCCAGCAGTTCTCACTAAGTTCTTGCTAACCTCTCTGTGCAGGAATGTATTACATTGACCCCAACCAGGGCAGTCCTGCTGATGCCCTGCTGGCTTACTGCAGCTTCTCTTCAACATCAAAACAGACCTGCCTTCATCCTCAAGACTCTCAGGTATGAAGACATCAGCAGAGGAAAAACTGCAGGAAATTGCACCTCTGGATCAAGGACATGCCCGCTATCATATAATGTATCTGTATCGTGGGACCTGAATCTCAGTTTGGTAAATTCTCAGTCAGCTCACACTTCTGTTGTGACGATTGAGACTTCTGCAGTGGTGACTTCAACTTGAACCTGAAACTTTGTCTCTAAAGAGGAAACTTCTTTTATGCTCGTCCTTTTTCAGCGTAAATGTGAATAGTTATGATGCAGTTATGAGTGGGAGTGAGGCAGCAATAAGAACTTGTTTGATTCATTAATCTCACTGCCGAGATCTTCTGTAACCTACAAACGCAAAGTTATCAGATTTCACCACCAAATTTCTTGCCCTTCAGCGCCATGAGCCACACCAGGGTAAAATTTATTTAACCGAACTCACACGCCACCCCACATTTATTAAATGTCTCAGAGTCAGTCTGTTTGTATCTGTCAACATTTTGCATGCCTAAATGTGTTTTAAAAAAAATCTAAATTACCACCTCTTTCTCCCACTGTGAAGAAAATGTAAGTTGTCTGCTTGCAGGAAGGAGTGGAGCGATGCATGGCTAAATTTCTTTATATTCATCTAAAGGGTATCAGGTCATACAGAGGACATAAGATATTATTATTCTCATTGTATTGTGTTTCCTGTCCTTCAGTCTGTTTAAAACCACAAAACACACTTACCTCTCACCCTATCTACTCTAATGTAGTCCAACCTACATAAATAATTGACTCACTCAACCAGAGAGAAATGTGAATTGGTCTCGGTTAGCATGAGTTGAATGCTGCTCTGGTTTGTGCCTGAGCAGCATGGTAATTCAGGCTTTCATTAGCAGCTGTCTGAAAATGTTGACTGTATAAAAGTGTGACATGCATTCGGTTTTGGAAACCGTGCCTCATTTTTCTTCTCTGCCTGCAGCTGCCCGTCAAAGCTTGGATGGAAGAATTTCCTGAAGATGGATCTTTTCAGTGGCTCAGCAAGGCGGATCAGGGATATCAGGTGAGTGAATACTTCTGGGTGGCACTACCAAAATCAAACACTGATTGTAAAGCCTGAGTTCTGCTAGGCAAGAGGTTCCCGATGGTTAATTTATAAAGTTGGCTAGACAAACAAAATAGGCAAAAGTTTGTCAAGTGGAGAAAATATACTCCCACCTTGTCAGGCACACCTGTTCAACTGCTCGTTAACACAAATATGTAATCAAGCAATCATGTAGCAGCAACTTAATGTAGAGACGACGTGCTGAAGTTCAAACTGATCATCAGAACGGGGAAGAAGGAAGATTTAGGTGGCTTTGAATGTGGCATGGTGGTTAATGTCAGGCGGGCTGGCCTGAGGATTTCATAAGCTGCTCATCAACTGAGATTTCCCCACACAATCATCTCCATGGTTTACAGAGAATGATCCAAAAAAGAGAAACTATCCAGAGAGCGGCAGTTCTCTGGGTGAAAATGGCTGTTTGACACCAGAGGTCAGAGGAGACTGGCCAGACTGCTTCAAGCTGAGAGCAGAGCAACAGTAACTCAAATAAACACTCATTACGAGGTTTGATGTGTTGTTAACTTGTTACGACACATCAACGCTTGAAGCACATGAGCTACAGCAGCAGAAGACCACACCAGGTGCCACTCCTCTCAGCCAAGACCAGAAAACTGCAGTTACTGCAGCTCACCAAAATTAGACAACAGAAGACTGCCTGCTCTCATGAATCTCGATTTCTGCGGCGACATTCAGATGGTAGGGTCAGAATTCGTCATAAACATCATGAAAGCATGGATCCATCCTGCCTTGTATCAGCAGATCAGGCTCCGGGTGTAATGGTGTAGGAGATGTTTTCTTCACGCACTTTGGACCCCTTAGAACCAACTGAGCAATGTTTAAACACCGCAGACTACCTGAGTATTATTCCTGACCATGTCCATCTATTTATTAAAATGTTATAATTATTATATGGTCTTTAACTTGCAATATAAAGCACTTTGAGGCAACTGTTTGTTGTGATTTGGCTCTATATAAATAAAACTGAATTATGACCACGGTGTATCCATTTTCTGATGGTTCCAGCAGGATAACACACCAGGTCACAAAGCTCAAATCATCTGTGACTGAATTGTTGAACATGACAATGAGTTCACTGTACTCAGATGACCTCCACAGTCCCCAGATCTTAATCCAGTAGACCACTCTTGGGAGGTGGAACAGGAGATTTGCATTGTGCATTATGTGCAGCCAAAAGATTTGCAGCATCTGTGTGATGCTGTCACGTCAATATGGACCAAAATCCTTTTTTTCCTCAATTTCCTTTTATTTAGTGTCTTTAGCAATTGTGATTTGCTCCATTATTATGAACCAGCCCACACTGATAGCTCTTATACTTTCTTTTAAACAGTTTTATTACCCAGGTGCTAATGTGGTCCAGATGCGCTTCCTGAGATTGCACAGTAGCACTGCTATACAGAAGGTTACCTACTCCTGCCATCCAGGACACAGACTGGGCCCGGCCAACCGAGATGCCAAATTCCTCACTGACTCAAGGACACAAAGTTACCTCGGAGTACTTCAAGATTGTGTGGTATGTAACAGAACTACTGATCTCTTGCCATTTTAGTTTTTTTGCAACTCATTTTTACTTCAGAAATATACCACATTTGCAAAAATCTCTGGTCAGGGTGTAGAAGGACCTGAAGCTCTGTTAGTCATCTGGGGTCCAAGACAGTTGTAAGTCCTAAAGGCCCGAGATACCAAGTGAGAAAATATCTGGGATTTGTAGCAATGCAGTGGTTATCTGTAAGAGTAGTGAAGATATTTGAAGATACCACCTTGATACAAAAAAATGAATAAATACTGTATGCTGTACTGAATATTCTATATATAACATAAAGTAAATGGCACTTGCCTTGGAGCTCAATGTTTCCAAAACCCATGCTCTGGTTAAATAAAAAAATAAATAAATCCACACACCTTGCTGTGAATAGTTTCATGGAGGAACTACAGTATTTTTTTACTGCCAGACGTCACCCGCCACCTCTATTACTGTGCAGAACGAAGCATGCATCAACCCCTGACTGGCAGAATTCAAACTCTTACCCCTGTAAGCTCTAACGGTATGCTGCAGTCACACGAGGGGAAAATAGTGGCCGGAGATCGCGGCACGACCAGAATTATTGCGCCCACGTGCGATGAACTTCAGATCTCGTTGCCTTTGAAATGGTTGCTTCAAAGATGGGGACCAGGTCTCCAACCACTTGCAGTCAGTTGCTATCTTCAAAGAAACTTTGGGGCATCAAGATGAGGATAAAATGGCACGAATACAGAGTCAGGCTGCTCTCAGTTTGCAAGTGAATGGAGTCGATTTGTGATAACGCTGCTGCCATCTGCGTACACAGAAACTCTCATTAACTTTTTTTTGAGTAAGTGAGTCATGATTTCTGGAAAGAGGCATTTGTTGCTAAGTTTGCTTTTTTCCCCTTTAATTCTTTAAGCTTTGAACATAATAAAGATGATTCCATTTATGTACATTAAATTCGAGAGAAAGCATACTTGATTAACTGCACTGCAGACCAGAGGAAAACCATGTAAAATTGATCTAAGGGTGTCACTAGTAAGGGGTTTACTACTGTAAATATAAAAATGTATTCTATTGTTTTGTCCCATCAGCCTGGAGAGGAGGTAGTTTCTGGTCCTCGGGAGTCTGTGTTGGAGTTTGAGGACCTCCAGCTCCTTCCCCTGAGAGACGTGGCCCTAATGGGAGGAGGAAACGTGACATACCAGTTTGGCGTCACTGTTGGACCCGTGTGTTTCAGCTAGAGGTTGGAGAAAGCTGTGCCATCCCAGAAGACTCTCAGGTCCAGGACACAAACTCTGTTTAAAGCACGGACAGGTGGAACCTTTCTTCCAGTCTGTGGAGTTTTTGCTTCTTTGTCCTCTTGAGTTGGAGGATTTTATCTCTCAATTCAGTGACTGTATGACTGAATTTTAGAGGCCAAAAGTGCTCCCAGGCTTTTGTTTTTTTGCAGAGAAGGCAATTTCGTTTACAGAGACATTAAATAATTTAAAAGTGTATTTTTTTTATCCTTTACATACAATGTTTTGTTTTTGTTATGCAGTCATGCAGGGATTGTGTTATAGCTTGCTCACTGTGTATACTAAAAAGTCAGACTGTCCTAGCCGATGTCTTAACAATGTGTTCTTTACAGGGACACGGCTTCTGTTGTCCCACAGGCCTGTAAACTCCCACTGTAAATCCACTACTCTAGTACTGTAAATGAACCCAGGTGCCATTTTTTTTTCTCAAGGTGCTAATTTTATTCAAAATACCAACAACATTTATTTAACACTACAACCAACAGAAAGGGACAGTTATATTATCCTATGCATACTTGATTCTGTCTGTTGTCGACAAAACCAACTGTCTTCCTCTGTTGAAATACAAAGCATTGTTTATTGTTTTCAGTGTTTCATATTGTTATGTTTTGTTTTTTTTTTTTATTTGTCTCAGGTATGACTCCACACGCTGGCACTAAATCTGCTGTTGCCACAACTGTCGGTCAGTTTTGTAGTTTGGCCTTTAAGAAATATTGACTGGAAAAGACCAAAATCTAACAATGATTTGCAAATGGTAAATGAAAACACAATATATGATTGTGCATCCCCCATGCTGTAGCTGGAGGTACTCACTAGAGAACTAACACTGCCTCTCAAAACTATATCTGATAAATGTAGTTTATTCAACAGTTTCTGATTTTGCCCTAAATCCTCATCCAGCAAACCTCTCAGCTGTGAGGGGAAACTCACTGCTTAGAGCAGCCTGGTAGTGTGACCTGGCCAGCCAGCCTGTCAGATTTGTCCCTTTAGTGATTCTGGTGACTTTAGCCTGTGGTGGTGACTGATCGACAGTTCCTACAAGTGACTGTTAATCTGTTTGCATCAGTACTAAACCAGGATCATTTAAAGAACAGACAGAGTTTCAAGTTAAAAATTTCTAGACAATAATGAGAGCTAGATAAATGGAATCTGTTTTTTGCATGCTAATCTAGAGGTTTTTAAATTTTAGGAAACAAAATCCTAAAACTCTTGAACAGATGTGTACTTCTCCACAGCTGAAAATAGTTGCAGACAAATTCATTCACAGTTGCTCCAAACTACAGTACCCACGTGTCCTGGGTAATTCTTCAGTCTTTTTCCTCAAGCTTTTTTTTAGTAGAAGTCATCAGCATGCTGCAAAGACAGCGAGAAAGAAACACGACTGGTGTAATAACAGTTCTTCTTTCGGCTGCTCCCTTTAGGGGTCACCACAGTGGATCATCTGCCTCCCTCACCCTATCTCTAGCATCCTCCACTGTTACAACAACCCTCTGTATGTCCTTATCTATGAATCTTCTCTCTTCTATGTGTTGTTCACATGGACTGCATCCAACCAAAGCCAGCAAAGATGTGATTGGTCAATAGAACTACAAAACCAGAGCTTCTGGTTCCAGTACCTTGATATATTCTGCATATTCATTCAGATTACCAGCTGTATTAAAGTGCATTCCAGTTCCATTTTTATTAAAATTCTTAAACTATACTAGAGTAGCTGTACATGATTCCAAGTTCAAAATAATCCTTATTTATCTGACACTCATCCGCTGTCTGAAACAAACTGTTTTAGTTCCTGTCCCGTTAAGCCACCTTTGTTCTGATTGGCTGCCCCTCGCAAACAGGAAGTTCTGACAGCAGGTGGGCGGGCCTTCAGCGCTCACAGCCAGAGGTTTGAGCCAGAGATGACCATATTAAGATTTTTGCACTCCTTGACATCATACAGATCTATGAGTAGTCTCTCACACATGTGCTTTTTTATTTTTTTATTTCATATTTGATTTTTTTTTAAATTGCATAAAAACTAGGTCTGGAAATATGCTAATTATCCAGCTTACTGTTTTCCTCCATTTCCTTTTAAATGTTTCCTATCCTCCTGCCCCACAGGTTTAGGCCTACATCAGATTTTGTGTCCCTTTTAACAAGGGAAATGTGGCATTCGAAAGTATGATTGTTACACAAACCTAAAAGTGAGATTGAACACATACAACCAGGAAGAACCATGATGTAACTGTACATTAATTGCAAGAGTAGTGCCCTGGCCCTGCAGAGCCACTTAGCTTTGAGCATTTCTGTCTACCTGAATTTCTTCCTTATTCAATCTGCAAAGTGCTTGGGTCCAGTGAAAAGAGGCGAACCTTGTAGCTGCTCAGCAGAATTGGTGTTTGTGTCCCAGAGCCAGTCAGCAGTGAGTGATGAGCACTGTGCTGTAAAGCGTGCGTGGAGAGTAAGATCTCAGGGAGTTAGTGGTGAGAGCCAAAACAACATCCCTGCAGCTGGAAAACACATTTCCTTCAACATCATCCTCATACGCAATACTGCAAAGAACCAGAGAGCCAGAGGCCAACCAGATGAATTAGGGCTAAACATCTTTAATTCTGGCTTTGTGTTTAATGTTCAATATTTTAGTATTTAGATTTTATGGTAGCATTTTATGTGATTGCCTTAGCTGGCTGAGACTGATCATTGTTACTTTACTTGTTTTGTACAAATTATCACTTTTAAAAATATGAAACAACATGCTGGGCATCTAACTTGTGTGATCCCTCAATCAACTTGTTCTAAGTGTTTCAGCTTAATTAAAAAAATATATATGTACATATGTATACGTACTTAACCAAATATTGTCTCAGTGTAATTTATCTGTGTAGGTTTTGGAATTATTTGGTCAGAGACTAAACTATGATGATAATGGTAGATGAAAATCTCTCATCCTGAGAGAAGCATGAATCATGATCATTTCCTAAATGTCAACCTCACGATGGCACTAGAGGGAAAGTCAGGAGGCAATTAAGAATAACACTTCAAGTAGGTTTCTCCGCTATGGAAGCTTGTTTCAACCACTGACATTTTTTGACATCCATCAAAATTTTGGGATATTGTCTCAAAAATGGTGAGTTTAGTATCTCCAGATTTTGACTTCCTAACCCAAACATCAGAGACAATAATTCCAAATGGAGAAAATAACTTGAAATTTCAAGTTAAGTTGAAAGTTTGATATAAAAACTTGAAATTTCAACTAAGCTCTGCCAACTTATGGCTTTTTCAGTGGCAGAAACAAGCTTCCATACTCTGCAGACCTGCAGTACTACACAGATATATTCACATGCTCATACTGCAATTGTTACACTTTAAGGCAAATAAATATACAAAATGAGTTTACAAAAAATAAAGAAAAAATATAAAACTATATTATGGCCTCTAACATGAAGACTGCTCGTGAAACTGACAGTAACTTTATTTTCAACTAATTAACAGACTAGCAGCTGCATGTGAAATTATTTTTAATACTTTTTCAAATTATTTTCCTGGAGATTTTGAGTCAAAAACAAAAGAATATTCCCATAATCCCCAGTAATCTGATAATATTTATAATCTATAGAAGTTCCACTGCTTCAGTTTTTCTGTCCTACTAATCTCAGGTTTCTTATGGAAGCATTCCCAATAAATAGATAAATAAATACATTTTTGCATTAGGTTATTATCTAAAGAAGTCAACATAACTCAAAATTTCAAGTTACTTTCTCAATTTCACGTTATTTCCTCAGAATTTTGAGTTAGTAAGTTGAAATTTGAGCTACTTAACTCGAGATTTTGAGACAATTACAAAATTTTGACTTATGGATGCCAATAAATAAATAATTTTTTTCATTGGCGGAAACAAGCGTCCATACTCCCAAGGCCTGCAGTAGTATATGAAATGCTTATATTGCATAAATCATTACACTTTAAGGCAAAGAAACTTAAATATACAAAACAAGCTTGCAAAAATAAAGAAAAAGATATAATAACTCTCCAAATTAAGGCCTCTATCATGAAAACTGCTCATGAAACTGACAATAACTTTCAACTGATTAACAGACAAGAAGTTGAAATAATTTTTCAAACTATTTTCCTGGAGACACTGAGTCAAAAACATAAGAATATTTCATAATCCCAGTATTCTGACTGTATTTATAATGCTCCACTGCTTCTTTTTTTTCTGTCTTGCTAATCTAGGGTTTCATGTAAATTTGTTTCTGTCACCAGAAAAACGGAAGAGTTAAAAAAAAAAAGTGCTTCGAGTTATCGCAACACTTATAATAATTTCGAATGATTTCGAGTTACTTCTTCCATTTCGAGTTATTTTCTCAGAACTTTAAGTTAGCAAGTCGAAATTTTGAGATAATGACTCGAAATATTGACTTATGGATGGCCAAAAAAAAAAAGCAACAAAAAAACTTCTCTTTCTTTCTTTTCTTTTCATTTTTTCAGCGGCGGAAACAAGCCTCGTGTTTGTGGTCTACAGAGAAAATGTTTTTTTTTTCTCTACACGTACCAGTTAAAACTCGTGTTCAGATTTGTACCTGTGTTTAAATTAAGCACGTTTTCAAAGCAGTATTCCTAAACGCCACATTTTGTGTTTAAAAAAAGCTAAAATAATATAAAAATGATCTGAAATACAAAGCTGTACTTGTTGACAAACCGGGTGGTTCAGGGTTAACGCAGCGACTCTCAGATCACGTGAACACGTCACATGACCTACCTCGTCAGCTCTTGTCAGGTCTTTTCCGCGTCTCCTTTTGGTTTCCTATCCCTTAACTTTAGCCATATTTCCCGCTGTTTATTTTGCTTGACATTTCATGTGGCAGCGGGGCTTCTTGTGTGACGGTCGGACAGAGGACTGCACTGCATGTTTGTTGACCTGTGTCCCAAACAAAGTCTCGTTCCATTCAGAAACGAGCCGAAGAGCCACAGCTAGCATCTGGTAGCCCGCTAACAGCTGCTCAGCTTTCTGGAGAATAGCGTCGCTGTGAGGCAGCCAACCAGGCACAAAGGTGAGGGGGGAGCAGCTGTATGTTTGACTTCTGACTTGCACTCGGTGGTGTCTTCACACAGAATGACAGCGATGTGAAAAAAAGCAGGATTAATGCCAAGTCTGGGCTTATTAGGCTAGCGAGTTAAATAAATGAATGGTACTATTATTTTGGGAGGTTGGGTGTGCACACGCTTATTCGCATTTTGATTATTTTTCTTAAAATGTGTAAGATTTATAGAGCACGTCTAGCGTCGGCTCTTTAAAATATTTTAACAAACGATAAGTTTTTACACTCCTTCCTAAACATCGCTAAGGAGCATGACACACGGCATCTCTTATCTTCATATGTCCATGGTTCTAAAGACAAGATGAACACACTAAGTGAAAAGTTTGATTTAAGTTATAAATATTTCCCTTGTGGGATCAATAAAGTATCTATCTGTTTATCTATCTGTCTAATCAAATGTCCGGCCCGATATAACATTTTTGTGTGAGATGTTACTCGGCGCACTAGGTATGATTTTAGATACCGATGCCCTGCAGAGCTTTTCACCAAAAAACTCCTCTAAAAGCCTTGCATGTTACTCAGATGTACATAAAACGCTATTGTCATGAAGCTAACTGACGTAAGCTAAGCCAACTTTGAATTTTCTTACAGTTGCAATGTAAAATTGCAAGAAAACAAAAACATGCCAGAATTGATGGACTTTAACATTCCACTTTATTTTTGGGATTAGTCCTAATTGCAATAAATGTGGTGGTCTTTTCTCAGGGCAGGTTCTATGACCTACGACCATCAACCCCAATCAGAGGATGTATCCGCCTTCCAGAAAGGACTTCATCTCTCTGACACTCAGTGACTCGCACAGTCAGACCTACAACAATGGCAAACACCGAAGGCAGTCCTGCTGGAGAGTGAGTAGTCCTGTAGTGTGATATACAGAGCTCTGCTCAGCTGCAGAATGACCAGAGTTTTAGCATTTTGATGCCAAAAGCCTGCTTTTTCTGGTATGTCAAACTTTTTTAAAAGTTTGTTGAATAGAAAAAAACGTTCTAATTAGGAGTGAGAGGAGGGCAACGGGCCTGACACATGTACAGTTAGTTGTCAATTTTGAGCAGAAGGATGGAATTTGTGAAATATACACCCAGTTGAAGAAGCTGATGAATAATTGCACAAACATGTGAGGAGTTACGGTAAAAAACCCAGCTTGGTTGGCTGTGTGGACGACAACACATCCGGCCTCAGGGTTAAAGCTTAAAGGAAAAATTAATATGTGGAAATATTCACTAAATGGTTTGAGTATGAAAGTAAGGTGAATCATGTGCTAGAGTTACCATACCAGCTTTCAACAACACAAAGCACTTTAGTGTTTTAGGACCAGTGTGTTAGACAACAGTACACACATCATTATTATCAAAACACCAAGCAAGTAAACATCTTTTATATGAACTAGTGCATTTCTCCCTTTCAGACAGAGCAACAATGTTATTTCTGTAGCCTCAGTTTTTCCTTAAATACGTCACATGCAGACAGTCATTGCTGCTTTGTAAAGAGCACAGATGTAATGATAGTTTCTTGAGAATCACTTACATAAATAACTCGAAGAATGATTTTTCATTTGCCACAGGAAACCAAAGACATAAAAATATATATAAATGAATTAAATTTTATTAAATAAAAATATAAACAAAAAATATTGTTGTATTTCCTTGGCCAGAGGGGTGTACTGTAAAGGAAGTTCAGCACATCCAGGATTTGCTCCTTTGCTTTAACTGATTTGACAAAACCTAAAACCAATATCATGACGGTGGTTATCAGCTGGTTATCTCCTAAACTGGGATTTCTGCTTCAGGGTTTGTATGCACTCACATAAAAGGAGGCGTGGCATGTATTATGACTGCACAAAACATTCCCTGTGAGTGCAGCCTACTCAGATGACAGACGTTATCAGATGATAATTATGAAAAAAATATAAAGAACATAAACATTTATCTGTAAAATGCAACATTGCTGCAAATAAGACAAGATATTAATGCGACAGAAGATCTTTAAGCTTGAAATTTAGTGCACAGAGCAATAAATACTTTAATTCAAGTTATGTATTTTATTGCTGAGTGCACTGTTGGCACTGCTGTTTATTTCTAAGGTGACTGCTGCAAGTTCTGAAACTTTAAACTGCATCCATGTAAACAGTAAAGGTTACTGTCATATAGCCTAATAAAGGAGATGTGGACGTGTTTTAGTTTGTTGGCAGATCAAAGTGAAATTGACTTTGATTGAATAGGTATTCATGGTGTATGTTCTGTGTTCTAGTAGCTGCAATTCCAGCATCCACAATGGAAGTAATGTGGTGACCAGAGTCCATACAGAGTGAATGAAATTTGGCAACTATAGGCAAAATAACTGCTGGTGACACAAAGTGTCTGACATAACTTATATATTGAGCATAAGTTACCCTTGCCACTTTTGTGACACATAAAACATACACAAGGAAGCCCAAATATCAAAATAAAACAGGAAGTAGAAACAAGGAAAGAAAGGGCATTAACAAATAGACAAACCAGAGGGAGATGACAACAAGGAAACACTGGGGATAAAACTTGGAAATAGGGCAGGGTTATATCATATCATTCACGATAATACCGGTAAAAAAAATCTTGCCCGGGAAAATAAATTATATCATGATAAGCTAATTTCATGGCGTAAATGCGTCACCCCACCACGCAGCGGATTATGTTCACGTGGGCCATGCAGTGTTGCCAATTTAGTTACTTTGTTGCTAAGACTAGAGACAAATGTAGCTAGTTTTTGCTGTGACGTCCGAGAGTTCTGGAATCCTGGAATCCTCCGCTCTCGCCGTGTTTTGTGTCTTCGTGCTGCGTCCGTTCTTACGCTTTGG
>JAVDPK010001041.1:733590-749165 GCA_034780415.1 Cichlasoma orientale | reverse complement strand
AGCATTATTATTTAAATATGCCAATAGTTTATTTTTGAGCAATTTCTCATGCACATCTACAGCTGAATGTTTAAAAACAAGTGCCCATGTGACTCAGTACTGCCTTTTTGTTTATACCTTTTGCGAAGTAAAAATATATTGTGTGTATATATATTGCCATTCAGCTAAAAAATATCGTTATATTATTTTTGGTCCATATCGCCCACCCCTACTTGGAAAATATGAACATGGAAACACTGAAGTGGAACATTGGTGACAAACAGGTTTTTGCACTCCAGAAATACAGATTTGAAGTTTGAAGTTGAACAGATTAACGGCAGTAGAAATATGTGTTGTGTTCTTTATTTTATTGTTAGTAGGTGGGAACAAGTGTTTGATAAATTCAGTGAATTAAACACATGAGGCAGATATTGCCATAAAGTAACCATGACTTGCAACATTTTCCATGATGACCTCACATAATACAGCTGGAAGTATTAAGATGAGATATACTTTATTTATCAAAGATTTTGGAAATAAAAGAATGCTGGATTTATATATAAACAGTTATGTAAACAGTTTTACAAAAATCCCATTTTTGTGTTTGGCTATGGCCCGGGCCTAGTTAATGAGTTTCTCTGTTCTTCAGCTGTAAACAGACTACTTAATTACACGTCTGATTGGATTGATTATCTCTGTTTTTATAACCTGTTTTTGTAAGAAATCGATTCCTGGGGCTTCGGTTTTCCTTTCTTACGCCTCCTTTGTTGTGGAGCAGCCTGAAGTTTAAACCTCCTCAGATAAAAGCGTCCTCTGAGCACCTAATGTGTCCGATCACTCCGGCGAGATCAAATGGATATCGGTCCCCTCACTTAGTCTCTTTCGTCTCCCAGAACATTTTCTTTAATCTTGTTTTCTTTACATCCAATTTATGTAATCTTGTTTTCTTTACTTTCTCTCTCATCCTTGTGCGTTTAATCTGTGAGGCTCCTCATTCCCTTTGTCAGTTTTGATCCTCAGTTTTCACAGGTATATTATGCTGTGAATATTCTGTGTCTAATACATATCTTAGCTCTTGCTCAGGGGGGTTGACAGTCACAGTGCTGCTTTACTCAAAGGTTTCTTTCATCCTTGTACAACTTGTCCTACAACCGTCTCACAATGAGACTGCCTTGGTTCTTAATGAATTAATGGATGAAATCACAGCTTTAAATGGAAAAGCGTTACGTACTGGAATTAGATGTATATCGTTCATTAAGCACTAATTTATTTCTTCTGCAAGTTTACATGTATTAGTGTGAAGCACAACACACACCGTCCTGCATGGGATATATTTCATCTCACACTCAGAGGACAAACACACAATACAGACGGAAAGGAACAGTAGCTGGGACATGCTGTCCTGGGTAGAAAGTGGTGCTTTTCTTTAAAAAAGAGGTAAAGTAATATCTTGCTGAGAGAAGGCAGTCCTCGTGCTCCTCAGATGGCACCGTTTCCCAAGTAGGAAATTTGTTCTTCCAGCTTCAGTGTTTTCATGTTCTTTTAAATTGTAACGTAGAGACAAGAGAGACACTGCAGTAAAAAATTACAGAGATTGTGTACAACCATTTATTTATATTCGTCTGCCATGTTTTCATGTTTCGGCAACACGAATACCAAAATGTTCTCTGGCCGTCCAAGTTGTTGTTTTGACATGAGGGTGTGTTCGTGTGAATTTTCTGATTACTCTAACAGCGCATAAATGTAGGTCTTTCCTGAATACAATCAAAGCTGCTCCCCTTGACATAATCAGGCCATAATTACCATTAAATCACAATTAAAAACAATGGCTGTGGCATAACTGCAGCTACATTTACATGGAAAACGCTCACTCAAAGAGAAAGTTAAGAGCAGCTTACTTATTTCTCTCACTCTTTGCACTGTTGCTCTCCTGAGACATTATAACAGAGACACAAGGAAGTCAAGTCCTGCATTAAATTCTCTCAAAGAATTCATCAACACCAAAGACGGTGGTAGAAGTGTAGCTTTCAGAAGAAGTGCAGAAACCATATTTTAAAATTGGATTTTGGGGAAAAGCCAACAAACATTTTACACTTTTTAAAAATCATATTTGAGACTAACGGATTCTAGGTCATAGAAACTGTCCTGGTTCTGTAAGGTAAGCAAAAGTTGGAAAATTCTTGTTTTATAGCTGCCAAAGCATTAAACACAATCTATAAAAAAGTGGTTTAAATAAAATAGAATAACTCAATAAAATATTAATATTAGTGAGTTAATATCTCAGTTAAAAATGACACAAAAGAAAGGAGCTCAATTAAATAGAAAAGTGAAATAAAATAAAGCATCTCAATAAGAAAAATCTAAATAAAATACAATAAAAGTAAAGATTTAATAATAAACAAATAAAACAACAATAAAAAACAGACGATGTAAAAAAGCTGGATATAATACAAAAATAGCTTTTATAAAGTAAAAAGTCAAATGGGTCAAATTCAGTTTTGAAAATAAAAATAAATAAAACAGCTTAGGGAAAAAAAAATATGCTCCACTGACCATTGAAATCAGAATTAATTTAGAGGCTTCAAAATATAGAGGGTCTTCCGCATACCTTGATTGTAACAAGTGGTTATTTGAGTTGGTATTGCCTTCCTATCAGCTTGAAGCAGCATGGCTATTGTCCTCTGACCTCTGGCGTCAACAAAGCGTTTTCACCCAGAGAACTGCTGCTCACTATTTATGTTTTCTCTTTTTCGGACCATTCTCTGTAAACCCTAGATGGCTGTGTAGAAAAATCCCGGTAGATTAGTGGGATCTGAAGTACTCAGACCAGCCCATCTAGCACCAAAAACCGTGCCACATTCAAAGCCACTTAAATCTGCCTTCTTCCCCATTCTGATGCTGTTTGAACTTCAGCAGGTCATCTTGGTTAAATGCACTGAGTTGCTGCCATGCTGATCAGACATTTGTGTTTATGAGGGGGTCGCACTGGTGTGCCTTGCTTTAAAAGGATTATTGTGGTCTGCAGATACCCCCCATCATAAGCAAAAATACTTATCTAATAATCATTGTGTGATTGCTCCTGTCGCTTTCTCACTGCATGGTTGGCTCTCGTAAATAGAATTAATTTTGTTCTCTGAACTGGAAAGGCAAATGACCGCTCTTATCGACTAATCTGTAATGTTTTATTTCAGCAGTATATCATCAGACATTTCTTCTATAAAGCCTGTTTTTATAGAAGCAGGGACTGTCAACCTGTACCTGAGGGTCGTCAAATTTAATGACGGTTTATGGTTCCCGAGAAAACCATTCTCTGCAAATCATGTTCCTTTGAGTGGCTCAGTGGTTGCTTCTCACACTGCACAAGGGACTTCACTAAGTGCTCTGCCCTTGTTTCCCCATGTTTCTTTCAACATTTCTAAAGGCACCATATCAGGTAGAAGCACTGAATTTCATACTAGCCTGTATGAGAGCTTCTGAGTGAGTTTTCCTTCTTCCAGCGCTCTGCAGATGAGGTCATTGAATGACTGGCTTTTGTTCATTGTGTTGTATAAACTTTAAAGAAAGGTAGTATAACATCCATCTACTGCTATTAGAGCGCTGAATTCAATTTTCTCAGATAAAGCTTGAGATGGTACAAAAAGCCTTAAATTGCATTTGCAGAGGTCTTAAATGTATTGTCTGGCCTGATGGAGGGGTATCTGATTGCAGCCTGTCAGGAGCTGATTTTGTGGTTATTTTATGCTTGGTATGCAGAAGTGTTCATTCACAATTAATAATTCTTTTTTTATATTAAACTGGGCCATCCTCTGCCTGAAATAAGCTGTTTTACCACCGCTTCCTTTAAGCCAACTTTCTTTGGATTGGCTACCAGCCAGTGGGTGGGGCTTCTGTGCTCACCTGAGACGACCATATTGGGGCTAATGGCCAGCAGGGGGTGACTCTAACAGGGAAAGGCTCTTGTCTGTAAGCTTTGCTAACCCTTTCTGGAAGAGTTTATGGCCTCAGTTGCTAGTTCTGAGTCATATTTAATACAACGTGGTTTGGTTCCCATTACCGTCAAAAGGATGGATAATGCACAGTAGGATTTAACATGTTATTGACAAGTGGCAGCCCTGGTTTCTCAGCCATATCCTACCCTCGCTTGTCACATCCAGTTTCAAAACAGTAAGACTTTGACAGCGAATACGCTCTGCTCAAGGCTTCAAAACTGGACTTCAATAACCAACGGGTGACATCAGTGTGGAAAGATCTATATTTCATTTATAGTCTGTGGTCTGACTGCAAATCTGAGCGTCACACTTTGCTCAAAAAGTATAATACTGAATCATGAGTCTCCTGCTTTCAGTGGACAACTTTTGCACTGTTAGGCTGAACAGAATATCCTCATTATGTTGAAATGACTACAACAAAGTGAAATGAAAATGCCCCCTGAGACCATAGCTCAGACAATGGCTCAATAGTTTCATGATATTGCACAGGTGTTAATTAGAGCAGAGTGGTGCCAGGCTGCCTGTTGCCTTCTCTCCTCAGAGACCCTGGTTTCCTCACTCCCTCTGCACTGCTGGCTTTAGCCGGTTAGATGATATATTTGCGAACTGTCAATGTACTCGCGTCAAGTGGAAAGAGATGTTGAGTTTATACAGGGTAAGAAGACTCTGCAGCCTTCTTTTACTCTCCTCTTTTACTCTCCTGATTTTATTTTAAAGAGGCATAAACAGATGTGTTGGGGAGCATGTTAGAATCCACTTTGAGTCATCTGTGATTGAAATTTAGCGCTGTTAGACATGTTTCAGTGTAGCTAGCACTATTTATCTGCCCACAGAAATGGAAGCAGCTGTCTCGGCTCCAGCGAAGCCTCATCCTGTTCCTGCTGGCTCTGCTGCTCATATTGGGACTGCTCTCCTACACCAGCATCACAGAACAGTGGAGAGGTAAACAATCCCCCCCCATCCATGCTAACTAACATCACATGCACAGAGTCTAAGTCTGTCGTTAACTTTAAGAGTCTTGCTGCTTATCTAGCTCAATGGAGATTTGGAGCAGGTATTATTACATAAGAAAAGTTTATTTATATAGTACTTTTCACAGACATAAAAGTCACAAAGTGCTGTACAACAATTAAAACACAATCAAAAAAGAACCATATTAAAACTGAATAAAAAAAATGCATAAAAAGCCTCATTAAACAAAAGTTTTTAACTGCTTTTTAAAAGACTCGACGGAGTCAGCTAAACGGAGCTGGAGTGGTAAACTGTTGCTACTGCTTGAAAGTGCCCCTTATGTAAGTGAGAATTTAAAAATTGATTCTAAAACCAACTGGGAGCCAATGTAAAGAATAAAATGGGGGTGATGTGTCCTCACTTTCTAGTGTGTGTTAGGAGCCTAGCTGCGGCATTTTGTATTGCTTGGAGGCGTGACAGAGATGATTTGTCTAAGCCGGTAAAAAGGGCATTACAATAATTTAGGTGTGATGACACAAATGCATGAACAATTTTCTCCAGTTCAGAGGAGAAGACTATAGCTCTCAATTTAGAAATGTTCCTTACTTCACCAAGATTATGAACACAGGTCTTTGCAGGTGAGCAGAAGGAATTGTTTGCTCTGTCTGTGGTGATTAGAAATTACAATAAAACTCGAGGGCACATTGATCATTGATAGTTTATACTTATAATATTTACCGGTAGCTCTACAATATAGTTTGCTGATATAGCATCGTCATGGTCTGCTTATCCTATGTGTATATCTGCTTGTGTAGGTCTGTCTGACCGGGAGGACTGGCTGGACTTGGATGACAGAGAGTTAAAGGCCATTCCTCCAGGTGTGAAGCCAGTGTTGGGTCTGGCTGCAGGTAAAGCGCCAGCTCCGGTGGCAGGGCCTCATCTGCGGCCAGCTGTGGGGCCAGATGTTGTGGCAGAACCCAGAGGACCAAATATTCCCATTTTGGCTAAGCCCCCAAAGGTTAGATCCCTATTTTTCCTGTTTGTGCAATACTGTCCAAGTGCTGGGACTATTTTACTGGTCCATTGTCTGTTATCATGTAGTTCTATTTTTGTTACTTTTTGCCATCTACCATCAAATATCATCTGCATTCCTGCCACATTGTTTCAGTAGGACCATGGTGCATATGACCGGCACCAGTAAAAACAAGGGAAAACCTAAATTTTACTACACGAATTAGTCGCACAGTATTTGATTTTTTTAAAGAACTTACAGAGTAAATGTAAAAAAATCATCTCCACCTCAACATAATGCTAACACCACAGAATGCCTATAAAAGATAAACTTTAGGTCTAAGAAGCTGAGACACTGGAAAGTGCCTCAAACCTGGATTCTTTATAATAGCCAGCAGAGGTGTATGAAAATAACATTCTCACTGATTTATGACCTCTGTAAACACTTTCCCACTGATTTTATGGTCTCAGTTGTTCACTTCAATTAATATTCAGTGCAACATAATGTTTAATTTGTAAATTATGGTGCTGTTTATAGTTAATTAGACAATAAAGCAGAGTAGCATTTGCCTTGTAAAAGCCCACCTTGTAAATGACAAGTTGCTACCCTAGTTTTTTAGTCAGATCCTACCCCAATTTGGTATCAAAACACCAAAATGGCAATCAAAATGATTAAGCTGATGCTTCAAAATTGAGATTTCACTAAGTTATGTCTGATCTAACTGGCTACATCCATCTTTGGTGTATTATACAATCTGTGGCTAATAATCTATGGACCAAAGCAGACCTTTTCCATGATACTTTGTGTTTTTAGCTCTACTCATTTGTGTTTCCACAGAAGAAGACATTTGTAAACAAAAGAGGTCCACCAAGCCTGCAGAAAGATGTAAATGTTTCAGACACGGTCGGTGGGGAAAAGCAAGAGCAAGAGGTGGTTCAGGAGGAAGAAGGCGAGGAGGGGGAAAAACAAAACAATATTGTCAGGTGATGCTCAGAAGATTGTACTCAAACATTTTCTCGCTGCGTGGAGGCAGTGGCAGTAGCTGTAGTACATGTATCAGAGAGACAGATATAAATAATTCAGGTGTAAGATGTTTACTTTTGCTGCACAGCTGGAGAGGAGCAATGATTGAAGCTGACCAAGCAACAGAGCCTCCACCCTCAGCCAATGGGAAAGAGGCAGCAGCGCCCCCAGCAACTGGCAACCCAGCTGACATTGTCCCACTAGAAGGTCAGGACAGCTCACTGTAATTCAACTGTAGAGGAAAAAAATGCAAACTTTTCATGCTTTCTGGGTCTACTGAGAAAGTTTAAACATTTCCCCTCAAACAGATTTTTTAAGGTAGCTTTGGCCAACTCTGCTAGTATATGCTCTTTAAAGCCCAGCATTTCCTTTTGACTTAAAGTTGAACATTTCTAACTTGCACAATGAAGACTTGCTGTGCTCAAAGCATCAACACACGGCACAGAATTTCTACTTTATTTCTATTCTTGCTGCTCCAAATAATCAGAAAATAAGAGCGCTGTTGAAAGAGCTTCCTGCAGCAAACACAGACATAAGTTTACGCTTTAATTATTCATTGTTATTCCTGCAGTTTTACCTGAAATGAGAGAAAGACTGGAGGCGGTATGCGATGCCTTCAAACATGCTTGGAAAGGCTATAAGGACTACGCCTGGGGTCACGATGAACTCAAGCCCATCTCCAAGTCTTTTGGTGAATGGTTCGGACTGGGTCTGACGCTGATTGATGCTTTGGACACCATGTGGATTATGGGCCTAAAAGAAGGTATTAATTGTCACTTGTTTTGTTTTTTGTTATTTCTTTGCATCATTTAAATGTTTTGATACTGATAACAAATACAGTACCTATGTAGGATATTGATACAGCATTATTATTATGTTTATGTAAGTTAAAACTAAAATTTTAACTTGATTCTGAACATTTGATCAGCTAAATTGTGATTATACTTGAGTATATAAACCCCAATTAACAAAACTAAATAAAACAATTGTCTTTCAGTGCTGCTGGAGTTTGTAACTAGACCACTTTTTTGTCCTCCGTTTCCTGTACTCAAACGGTTGTAATTTACCTTTCTTGGCACAGAATTTGCCGAAGCAAAGAGCTGGGTAGAGAAAGAGCTGTCCTTCAACAGGAATGTGGATGTGAATCTGTTTGAAACGACCATACGCATCCTGGGGGGGCTGCTGAGCACTTACCATCTAACAGGAGACCACCTCTTCTTGGAAAAAGCTGTAAGTTGACCTATAACAAGCTGTCCTGTCTCTGGTGATGTGAATTAGGACTCTAAAATGTATTGAGCCCACGAGAACATGGATGTACCTTATTTACAAACTATAATACAGAATTCATTCTTTCATTTGTGGTTCTTGTTTGTACATACATAACAGTTCCAATATAATTTAAGATAAATGTAAGATTGATCTATGCCAGGATTTGTTGTCCATAAACTTTATAAAGTGTGAGACAGCTACATTTTCCAAAAAAAATTCAATAATGCTTTAATCTCGGAACACAACTGGTGAGTTCTTCTATAATTCAGTTTCTTCTCTACACTTAAAGAAAGACCTTGGGTCCAGATTGATGCCTGCTTTCAAAACACCTTCAAAGATCCCCTTCTCTGATGTCAACATCGGGAAGGGAACGGCGCACCCTCCAAGATGGACGTCAGACAGCACGCTCGCTGAAGTCACGAGCATTCAGCTGGAATTCAGAGAGCTGAGCCGCCTCTCTCAGGACCCGCAGTATCAGGTGAGGACGCCACGGCTGACTCCAGCACAGTAAAACGCGTTTTAAGGTGTATTTTTTAAATACTTCTCGCAGTAAGATGACAGGTTTCAGTTCAGTTAGAATTCTGTTGTGTACACCTCACCTGTTCTTCAGTGATCTGAAGTGACAAGCATAAATTTATGCCTAAAGAACTTCGACCCAGTCTGACATGAACTTAAATAGTTCCTGTCACAACTGACGACAGACCTGCGTGCCAGCTTCTGATGAAACATGACCCGAAACATCAGCAGTAAGTGAACAGAGGCTGTTGGTTTCATGTCATCTCATCACTCTCATTCCCTTTTTTTTCCCCCCTCTCTAAGGAGGCTGCAAATGAGGTAATGAGGCTGGTCCACAATCTGCCCGGCAAGCACGACGGTCTTGTGCCCATGTTCATTAATACCAACAGCGGCCAGTTCACCCACAAAGGGGTCTTCACGCTCGGTGCCCGGGCAGACAGCTACTACGAATACCTGCTCAAACAGTGGATTCAGGGAGGCAAAGCAGAAGATGAGTAAGGACAATTTTACAATCTGGCATGATTTTTTTATGATTAACAGCTTTTCAGGAAGTGCTGTAGTGTGATAAACGTGTCATTTAACAAGCAGTTTGCTAACAAATCTTAAAGATGTTGATTGTCTTTGTTTTCTGTCAGACTTGTAGCTGAGACATACAGGATTCATAAAAAAAATTATGATTTCCACAACATGTTTTGAAAAGCAGAATATTTTTGAACGCATGAAGAAATCTTGCAGAAAAACATCTGAGCTTTTAAAGTACAGTTTATGAATTCATTTATGGATAGATGTCACATACTGTGCCAGCCCAGATCCTAGAATGGCTTTGTGATGCTGAGATCAGAGCTCCTGTGGGGGTGGCAGACAGTCTGCTGCTGGACTTCTTGTTCTTCTGATCATAAAAGATAGTTCTGTGTGACTCCGGCTTCATGTTCCGGGGTTGTTGTCATGGTCATTCTGAATGATATTGTATGTTTGTATGCAAAAATTTGTGCACACTATGAAGTTACTGACAGCACCTAACCCAAGCCACTACAGACTGACTAATAATATGATATAGTCCATGATTTATGTTGCTAATATCCCCTCTTTATGTGTATGCTTTGTTTAGTCTGCTGAAGGACTACCTTGAGGCCATAGAGGGAGTGAAAAAACACCTCGTGAGACAGACGGGGCCCAGCAAGTTGACCTTTGTTGGAGAGTTGTCCCACAACCGCTTCAATCCTAAGATGGTAGAGATACTTGTTCAAAGTCATTGACCAAAATGAGGTGTTTTGAACCCGTTGCCCTCGCGTGTCTGGGAATATTTTTCACACTGCCAAAGTCAGTCAACCACAGACAAACTGTCCTGTTAAATCAATCTCCCTCTGTGCTTCTGTAAAATGCCCTGTTCATTTGACTCTCTTATCAACCAGTCAATTTCAGGCATCATCATTATCTTTCATTGTTTCTTAGTCTCTTCCTTCTAGACTGTATCGCTCACTCTGTCACTCCTCTACAGGATCACCTGGTGTGTTTTCTGCCAGGAACCCTTGCTCTGGGGGCCCACAATGGCCTCCCAGGGGATCACATGGATCTGGCTGTGCAGCTGATGGAGACCTGTCACCAGATGTACAAACAGATGGAGACCGGGCTGAGCCCAGAGATCGTGCACTTCAGCCTGCAGGCCAGTGATGGGAGTGATGTTATTGTGAAGGTGAGACTGGGGGCTGTTGGGTCATCTTATTGCTTTTTTTTTTTTTTTTTTTAAATAAACATTTTACTGCTATTATTATGATGCTTATTATCATATTTACCACGATTAGCAGTAGTAAAATTACTACTGTATGCCTTTTTGTTTTTTGTATTCCCTCATTTTCAGTGTAGCTTATATATAACTTTTGCTGCAAGGAGCTGAGTCCAGCAAAGTGTTTTTTTATCAGGTGGAAACGACAGGCACTCGTGTGGAAAAAAACACAGCTAGGAGGGCTTGAAAGTGCTTTGGAGGTGCACGATACTTTGGTTGCTATGATACAGAATATCCACAAAGATAATCTGTTGCAAGAATCAGACTCTAGCTGACTGGCTACTAAACCAAAAGCAGCCAAGCTGTTCCTCCGAGCATTATTTTTCATGTTGATATTGTGATATATGCAGAGACGGATACTCAGAACAGCTCTATTTATATGCACTGCCTTGTTGCTCAGCACGGGTACAAGCAGCTAAGACGCTGCTGTTTGTGAGCGTAGTATTTGGCCTGCCCCTCGTCCCCTGTGATTGGACAGCTGGGTGAAAGTGAATCAGCGAGTCTACATTTGTGGTGAAAGTCATGACCATGACCTCATTAACCCTCCTCTGGGCTCATTTAGCTTTTCATTAACAGCTGTAGGTTTATCTAGTTGCTGTTGTCGGCTCTGCTGCGTCGATTAATATTAAGTATGGTTGTGAAATATTTCAGGAGCTCATTTAAATTCTGTAATTAAAACCAAAGGAAATTATTTTTAACTTCTCAAGGCCTTCTTTTTTTTTTTTTTGGTTTGCTTTGATAAGAAGGCTGAACAGTGTGCTCATACTGCCTCTGCACAGACGTTTTTGACATTGAACACACTCACTGTGTTGTTTGTATATGCTGTATTGTGTAAGGTAGCAGGATAAGAAGAAATTTAAAGTTTGCAGAGTCACTGTTCATGCTTTAAGCCATAACTAATCTGTTTTATTTCCTTTTCTTTGTTGTGTGTTTTTTTTTTTTCTTCAGTTTTTGCTCAGTGCTGTGAAGGAAGCATTAAAGATCTGCAAGTCATTGCTGTCCAAATGTCTGTCGTGCAGTCTCTGATTTTTATTTTATTTTTTTTAACCTGCCTGCTCTCGGCTTGTACTTAATCTTAACCGTAGTAATGCTGCTCAATCTGAAACGCTGATCTTTATCTCATCTTTTTTTATTGTAAAATGTATTGACAACCTCTCCCGTGTGCTTCAGCCTGCAGACAGACACAACCTGCTGAGACCAGAAACTGTGGAAAGTCTCTTCTACATGTACAGATTCACCAAAGACACCAAGTACAGAGACTGGGGATGGGACATGCTGCAGAGCTTCAATAAGTACACAAAGGTACAGACGGCTGAACATAGATCAGCCTTATCGCAACTTAAAATGTTTCATTATGCGGTTTAATTACTAACCAATTGAAAATGATTAGGTTAGCAAATTTATCTCAAATACAAAAATAAAATGTAAATCAGTGCAGACAGATTCCTGACGGGGAAAAGAAACGCTCAAAGTTAAGTGTGTATAACAAAGTCTCCCTCCCCCGTGGGTTCACAGTGCAGGGAAAGCCAGTTGTTTTTCATATGTAAAACTTTGGGCAGCTTGGGGAAAGTTAAATCTGCATCAGGATAGATTTGTCTGCTTCTCAATGGGGAAATTAACTTTGTGATTAAGTGCCTCTGTTCTTGCAGGTCTCTGATGGTGGCTACACATCCATTAACAACGTCCGTGAGCCTGATAACCCCGGGCCCCGGGACAAGATGGAGAGTTTCTTCCTGGGCGAGACATTGAAGTACTTATATCTGCTGTTCTCTGATGACATGGAGCTGCTCAGTCTAGACAAGTATGTCTTCAACACAGAAGCCCATCCTCTCCCCATATGGCCCTCTCCTCCTAAGTGAACACACTGGAGACATCAGTGAAAATCAGGCCCACGGAGTCAGGTGCATCTCTAAGCATCCGTCCTAGCTGGACTGCTGCGTGAAGGCAGATCCGTGCTGTCCACCTGATTATGTAAAGGAGTTTAATTTGTTTTCGTGGTTGTTTGTTTTTTTTGTTTTTGTTTTTTTTTCCTAAGGAAAAAGTTTTGTGACAGAGCTGGTCTCTAATGTAAAAAAAAGACTTTTTAAAAATCAGAGCAAGCTAGCGGGAACACTTTTCTTTAGTACCTGGGTGACTTGGATACTTCTTGTTTGTGTCCCGTTTCTGCCACGCGAGTTTAAAAACTCTCATTAGTCCTACATGTCGAGGTGTGCTGGCTGTGTAGGTGTCGGCTAATTCACCGTGTCGGTTCTCATGCTTGAAGGGCGCTGATTGAAATGTATGAAGCACGTTCAGCTGAGTTTATATTTAAATTGTCGGCTCTAGTGTATGAGTGTGGTGCGATGCATAGTTCTCTTTACATTGACACTCACTCGCATATAAAAATGACAGAAGTCAAAAACCCCTCAGGATTTTGTTACTCTGTGTGGCCCTGTTCCCCTGTGTGTGGGGGCTACGGGCTACTGCAGCGCAGCACACAGGGGATCGATTCCAGGTCGCAAATCAGTGCCTAACTACAGAAGAAAGGCAGAGTTTTCCTAATACTAATTTATGTTTTTGATCTTTTTTTTTTTTTTTTTTTTTTTTAAACTTCATGTCCAGCTTCCAGCTGTTGAGCGCCGTTACTTTTGTTGTTGTTCACCTGATTTAAGTTGTTCCCTTCAGTTTTACACTTCTAGCAGTGCTTTATATGACACTGCAGAATAGAAAAGTTAAATGAGTTAAGCTTCCTGAACAGTCATACCTCTGGGTTGTTGTTGTTTACTGATCTTTACATTTTGTGTAGCATTAGAGCAGTCGTAGTTCTGTGGGTCGTGTCATGTGTCACCATGGCTATATGGCTCAAATGACGTAACAAGTCCTGATTAATTTTTGGTACTAGAAGGTTTGCAGTTTTCATTTGTAGTCTGTGTTCTTTTGGCCTGCATGTTTGATCAGGAGTTGGTTGCATGCAGGTAAACTGCCTGCATGGAAAGCAAGTGAGGGAACCCTTTTGCTAAAATCTGATACTGTAACCACCATTCGTTTTAGCTTTTTGTTTGCTTTTTAAAATGTATCTGCAATGAGAGGAAGAGGGAGTCTTGGCCTAGATGTCCACTGGCTACAGTGAAAACACCCTCAAATTTCTACTGCCCTCCAAAGGCTGTCAGCAGACAAGCCAGTGGGCTCTCAGATTGCACCGATAATGAAAGTTTGTTTTTGTTTAAAGTTGACAAATCTAGACAATTTTTTTTAATCATATCTTGCATTTTTGTTATAGAGGAGCATTCATCAGTAAGTGCAACACTTACTGTATGTTTAGGCACTTTATGTTTTAAGGTGAAGATGCTAATCTATTTGAGGGAGAACCCCAAGGATGTTATGAACCCCTATAAGTAAGCACTTGGCCACGGGGGGGGGGGGGGGGGGAATAAAACCCGTTTATTTAGAGGGGGGCTCCGGCGCAACCCGGCTCAGGGCGGTGCAGCCAGCTTCCTGCGACGGGCTCGTGGGTGAGTGGAAATTGAAGTCAGAAAAGAGGAGCATTTACACACTTTCAGTTAAATTGATATTGAGACTCGAGTCATGGTTTTGTGTGAATTTGTACTTTCGCTGTTTACAAATTCATTAGGCCACCTGTTATTAAAAACAATAAAACACAAATATTTTATAAATCTGTCAAAATCTTGTTTAAAACTAAAAGTGACAATACAATACAAAATTTGAGACAATAAGACTTCTCTGAGAAGTATCGTAAACATTAACAAACATTAAATAAATGATTTATTACATTGGGTGCTGGTCTAATAAAGTTGTTAAGCACTGTATATTCTAAAAAGGGAAACTTCTAAGGTTGCCATACAGTTTTAAGCTGGTAGTTGCTTTAAGTTTACAACAAACCTACTCACATGATCATTTCCAGTGTCAGAGACAATATCCAGTATTTGGACCCTGTATAAATTTTCTCTGTAAATGAGATATGAAAACAAGGAGAGGCCATGTTATATTCAAGGTCTAGGCCGCTGGGCTTCCCTAAAATCAGATGCTGTTTCTGTACAGATGGAGTACCACTGCAACACCCTCTCAGTGTCGCTTGACTTGTGAGTTTCTAATGTGACAAATCTGTGTTATAAGAGCAAACAGACATTCCCTCCGTTACTGTGGTGGCACCTCACCTGTAACCTCTGCAAACAGCCCTGTCAGATGAACCGGAGCTCATTGTTTGGTTGTTTTTATCAAGAAATGTGTTCCCTCTTACTTCTGTTCTATTATCAGCTACTCCAACAGGAAGGAAACCAAGTAAAAGCCACTCTATCAGATATACTTACTATTTTCCTTTGACTAAATATCTTGTAAATCCCCATGTTTCAGCGGCATTCTGAGCTTCATGTGGACCAGGGTAAAAAGGCATTAATCTGCCGGCATTGGACCACCTCCCCCTAGCTTGGTGCTGTGTTGGCTGAAATTGCAGGGTATGAGTTTGAGTGTTTTAATTAACAAATTTGTGCCGGGTTCAGTAGGTTAATAACACATTTCACTCAACCCTGACTGTGGAGATGAGTCAAAAGTGCTTAATTCGGGATATTTGTTCACAAAGCCACTGTCAGTGCCAGCTTTTTCACACTGCCTTTAGAGGCAAAGCTGGCTGAAACTGACCCAGATCAATCAGCTCTCGTGGGCGGTGTAAATGTGTTCAGTTCTGCTACCACAGTAATGGCGGAGGCACTTGTAAGGACCATGTAAATTGGCAGCTTGATACATTTATAGAAAGTCTTGAAGAGTCAGAGTTTCTGAAGCCCGTGCTGCATTGCCACAGAGGAATGACTTCCTAGCGTCTCCCGACGTCTTCCCTGGGAATCTGTCAAATATCCAAGAGTTATGGTGGTAATGGACGGTGAACTCCGAGGCTAGTCGGACAAAAAGCTTCCAGGAAAAAAATTACTTTGATCACTTTCAAGCTTGACAATAAAGAGGGCGTCACTATGAGGGATAGTCCATATACAAACACACACACACACACACACACACACACACACACACACACACACACACACACACACACACACACACACAC
>JAVDPK010001041.1:690722-733490 GCA_034780415.1 Cichlasoma orientale | reverse complement strand
ACACACACACACACACACACACACACACACACACACACACACACACACACACACACACACACACACACACACTAGTTTCACATATTATTGTATTTCATAGCTCAGGGACTCTTTGCCAACAGGAGGAGTGTAAGATGACTTATCCCTCAAAAAAAATGATTGAAAAAAATTGGTGGATGTTATCTGTCATTATGGTTTCTCTTTTTTGGGCTAATGCAACACATAGCTGGTCAGAAGGAGTTTTTTTTATTATTATTATTTATTTATTAAACTTGTCCAGCCAAAAGACCCACTGAGCTTATCTGATGGCAAGGCATCTTCCATCCATCCGTCCACAATTCACAAGAAGTACTGCTCCTCTTTGGGTGTTGGTCAGATTTTAGTGGAACTAGATTAATTTGACCTGGGAATGATTGTTTGGGAGCCTCCTTGACTTCTTAATGGATTTTCATTCTCATTAGTTTGTGCAATACAGCCAACCAATGACAACAAAACTTATAAATGCTTTCTGTACTTCACACATTAAAATAATGTGAATTGTGATTGTATTCAAGTTTTTTTTTAATACTTGATTTATTTTGATAATTCATGATGATTGATTCAGTTGCTGTTTTGTGATCATGAGATACCTGTCAAATGTTGATTATAGGGCTGAGTAGGATGCCTTGTTTTCTTTATGAGCAACAGGAAAAAAATTTCGTAGACCAATGCAGTGCACCGCAAGCGCTGCTTTGAATATGGTTGATCCCATACTGCTTCTGTTGTATACGTTTTCAAACTGGGTGAAAAGTCATGATCTGCTTTTAAAGTGGACCTATTACGCTTTTCCATATTTTCTACTGTCACAGTTAGAGCCCGACTGATATATCGGTCCTATCAATGTATCAGTCAGTCGGGACCAATATCACGGCCAATATTAGCTATTTGCTGATTATGTTGGTATCGACATTTATGGCTGCAGATTAAAAATGTAAAAAGTAGAGATCGGAGAAACGCCCTTCAACCATGTTATGTGTGTTGATTTTGCATAGTTTGTCCACCAGGGGGGCAATCTGCAAATTCCTTGTTGGCAACATGTTTGGAATGCCACAAATGCAACATCCAGCTGATCCAAGCAGAGTCAGGCAGACTTGTGACCAAAAAAAAGGCTATTTTTAAACTCCATACATCCATTTATTTTCTACCTCTTATCTGAGTCCAGGTCACCTGGGCAGCAGCCTAAACAGCCCAGACCTCCCTCTCCCCAACCATCTGTTCCAGTGTATACAGGGCTATTTTTAAACTGCATTTCCATATAATCTTAGTAAGGACTGATTCAAAGCTGTGCATAACAAATGTTAGGGAAATCTCTGTATGTTTCATGTGTCTGAAAGAAAAAAAAATCTGATTTTTAAATCTCCAAATATTGGTGTCGGTATCAGTCTTAAAAGTCCTATATTGGTTGGGCTCTAGTCACAGTGGGTCATATTAAAAATGGCCAAAGTTTCAAATAATGGGGCCTGCATATGTGCACAAAAAGCTCAGGCACTGGGCTGCTCTTAATGCTCAATTTCAGGTAGATGTTACTGATCTTGGATCTGTAACAGTAAGAGGTAGCTACCTTGATTATAGTCATCGCATGCCTGTGAGCACTCCTATGTTTGCATGCGACAACTGATCAGATGACACTGGGCGTAAGAGGAGAAGGAAAGGAGTTGAAAAACCTGTTTCAGACAGAGGATGAATTGAGGGGTAGCACCAAAGTCCAGTATTATATAAATAAGGATTATTTTTAGCTGTGAATAATGCAAAGGTACTCTAGTAAATTCCAAGAGTAAATATATGGAGCTGGAAATTAGCATAATGGGTCCACTCTAACCCTCATGTTAATAAACTTTGTCCTCCAGAGAGCCATACTGACCCACATCTTTGAATGTACACTACATTTGCCACTGCTCTGCTGTGCCTGTTTGGATGTATATTGTGCTTTGGTGGTTTTCTTTCTTTTTTCTTTCTTTTTTTTTTTTTTTTTGTGGGACTACTGCTGCATCAGTGGTGTTTATTTTTGAGGGGAAATTTGAGCACCGAAAAATTAGATTTTGGGCTTGTATTTTTAATCTGGGTGGGTGGGTGGGTGGATGACAAAAAATATGGTGTAAATATTTTGTGTAAATTGTTTCTTACCGAATTAAATCTGTGTCCTGATTACTGAGCCTTTCCTCGTCTTAATATTCGGTGCCATCGTGTCAGAAATCCAAGTTTGTTTTGTGTTTTTTCACCTGTTTTTTTGAGGCGCTCCCATTGTCGCACCAGTTTGTCAACAGCTGTTGAGAGGTTCAGTGTGAACCAACATGTTTGACTGACCATCATAGAGCCTTTCTCCATTTTTTTTTGACTCCTATATAATCTCTATATTTTTGCAACATATAAAGTAAGAGGAGTTTTGCAGGAGTTAAATCCTGTAAGCAGCTGGCTTTATTGGAAGTTTAACATTTACTGAGACTGATGTGTGATGACTGAGTCCCCCCCACACTCCCTGCACAGCACGGGGACATAATTAAATCTGCTAACATCTGTTCTACTACATATAATGTCTCATTCAGTTTTCTATGTTTTATAATTCAGTTCTTAATTCCTGCTGCATAAGAAATGGTGGAAATTAATTCCAGAGCTGTCTTGAGGTGTCTTAAGACGTGCATTTAAGCTTGTGTGTTAATTATGCCACGCTTCAACCACACTGAATTGTATGAGAAGTGTTGTGGTGACACCATAGATGGCGTAAAAGTGAAGCCAAAAATGGAAGCGCTTTATAGCTGCATTGTTTTTAATGGACGCCAGAGGGTGAAGTGTGTAGTTGCATAAAGACTTCTGGTCCTTGTTGAAGTCTTTGGGACTCAGTCGCTCATTTCGAGTGATATCGAGTAAAACGTTAAGTCCATTTTGCTCATCCTAAGATTCAGAAGGGAGGATTATCCAGGAAATGCTGACTGGCTAGTGATTAGTGTTTGGCAAGTCAAATGCTCGTCTCGTGGATGACATCACATTAGCTATGTCCATCTTTTCTACAGTCTGTGGGTGGTACAATAAACACTGAGTCTGTCTGGTCTTTAATGTTCACTGAGCCTTTAATATAAACAAACAAATCTGAGGTACTTTTTATTCAAATTTATATCAGGAAGAGGCATAACTTGGTTAGAAATCCAAGTAAAAACTTTAATTACTACTATTATTATGGTGCATTTACTTGCTGATAATTTTGCATGTGCCGATCAGCTGACACCTTCATGGCACCACAAAAGTGCTGGGATCAGAGCTGGTACGTCAGTGGTTATAGATTGGGCTACCACAAGAAATTCGGGCAGGATTCAGAAGCAGCCCTTAGTTATGTTCACCATAACTGCCTTCCTACCAGCTTCAGATTCATGCTGAAAGGTAGGCTGGTTCCCAAATGACGCCAAGATAGAAATGGTCCTGCACCAGCACTGCTTCAGTGGAACAATTCAATTTGATTTATATTGTGCCAAATCATAACAGTCACCTCAAGGCGTATTATATTGTTGGGTAAAAACCCAAAAGTCAAAACCACCCCCTATGAGCAAGCACTTGGCGACAGTGGGAAGGAAAAACTCCCTTTTAACAGGAAGAAACTGGCAGGACCAGGCTCAGGGAGGGGCAGAGATAAGAGAGAGAGAGAGAGGCTTCAGTCTCGCAGGCCTACAGACTAGTTGGTGACGCGGTTCCTGGAGGACGCTGCAAGACACTGGGTAAAAATGGTTATTGCAACACCTGCTGTGAAAATGTACTAATAATTTTTAAAAATGTTATATCTGTGGGGATATCAGTCTTTACCAGTTCATGAAAGTAAAAAATTCCATCATAGAACATGGACTCCAATACATTCAGTATGCTGCCCCATACATAACAATTTTAGGACTTACATTGATAAATACTTTAATCGATGTTGGTAACAGAACAGTTAAGACCAGAAAGTCACGTTGAAGTCATATTGTAATTGTTTTTTATGCCTAATTGTATAAAAAAAAAAAGGTTTTGTAAAGCTAATTTTTTTTACAATAAAATTGTATATATGGTGAAATGGATTATGCAAAAGTGTTATTGCAAAATCTTGTTTTTTTTGTTTGTTTTTTTTAAGCAGTGGGAGGTTTTAATGTACAGTATTTGTAAATTGCAGACTGGCAGAATACAACACTTGTGATTGTCTATTATCTTTTACATGAAGTGTGGCTAATAAAGCGTCAGCGCTGTGTCGTTTCCTGCCTGCAGAGGCTTCTGCTTCACCGACTGTCGCCCTGTGTTGGGATCCTAAGACGCGGATCAATTTTGTTTTTGCCGTTTCGGTCGACTGATTGAGCCGCATGAGAAAAAACTGTCACTTCAGTGTGACAGAGCCTGTAAGTTCATAACCCAGCTGTATGTTTTGAAGAGATGCTGACACGTAGAGTATTTATTTTACATTTCCTTATTAATTTAGAGCTGATAATGTTTTAGCACTTTCTCTGTTTGTTTGTTGCTTTTCACGGATCATTTCTTTCCCCTTTTCTCAAATCTGCATCTGCAGTACAGGTGGCTGATTTAGCACTTTGTAACTTAAGTTGTGGCGTATTGAAATGTTCACTGAAGTCAGACTCTTTCCATGCCCACTGAATTTTTCAATAAAGCTTTTCAGTGAAACATTTGCTTGCTCTGTATCTAATAATTCATTCTTTAGAAATTCTGTTTTCTGTGTATAGATAACTCTTCCTTTCCCTATTGAACTCCTGACAGGCTGATAATGTTGCATGCCGTCAGAAAGTTTCTCTTCATGAGCATTTACTGTGATGTGCAAAAGTCTTGAGCCACCCCTCATTTCTTTATGTTTTGCTTCCAAGGAGTCAGACTTGTAATTTTTGAAAAGCGGATTTGAGCTTTCTGAAGGTCTTTCAAAGCTTTTCTTTGCACATTGGCTGCTTTTTCACTCATTTTTAGTCCTTGAACCTGACCATTTTCAGAGGAATGTTTTTAAAAACTTGGCATATGCCAGCATGCTATGCAGTGTGTACTTTAAACATTTGAGGCAACTGGATAAAAGGCAGGCTTAAAGAACTACAGTGCTCAAAAATATTAAGGAACATTTTTTTAATAAGAGTATTTAATCAGAACATCAATACGTGTCATTCTCAGAATGTTGGCTGTGTCTCCCAGCACAGTGTCAAGATCTTGGAGGAGATTCCAGGAGACAGGCAGTTACTCTAGGAGAGCTGGGCAGGGCCATAGAGGGTCATGACTCATCAGTAGGACCGGTATGAAAATGAGCACTTGCAGAGCCCTACAAAATGACCTCCAGAAGGCCACTGGTGTGAATATCTCTGCCCTATGCTCACTGCCTGGCACTGTAGAACCCAACTGGCACTTGCCACAGAATACCAGAATTGGCAGGTCGAGGTCAGACAGGTGTGGAGAAGCTGTAGAAAACCTTATGCGGCCTGTAACATGTTTGGTGGTGGGTCAGTGATGGTCTGGGGAGGCATATCCATGGAGGGACACAGACTTCTACAGGCTGGGCAACAGCACCCTGACTGCCATTAGGTATCGGGATGAAATCCTTGGACCCATTGTCAGACCCTACGCTGGTGCAGTGGGTCCTGAGTACCTCCTGATGCATGACAGTGTCTCATGTGGTGAGATTGTGCAGGCAGTTCCTGGAAGCTGAAGGAATTGATACCATTGACTGGCCCCCCACACTCACCTGACATAAAGCCAATAGAACATCTCTGGGACATTATGTTTCAGTCCATCTGACGCTGCCAGGTTGCATCTCGGACTGTCCAGGAGCTCAGCGATGCCCTGGTCCAGATCTGGAGTACCATCTGTGGTCTCATTAGTTGCCCCGACGTTGTCAGGCATGCATATGAGCACGTGGGGGCCATACAAACTACTGAGAACCATTTTGAGTTGCTGCAATGAAATTTCAGCAAAATGGACTAGCCTTTCACTTTGATTTTTGGGGTGTCAGTATATCTGCCATGATTTTTTTTTCCCCGCATTGAGATCTGATGTTTTTTCAAAAATGTTCCTTTAACTTTTTTTTGAGCAGTGTATCTGCAGCAGTTGAACAGTATCTGAAAATCATGTCCTTAAAAAATAGGGGGGAAAAGTCCAGCAAGGACCTGACACTGGCCCTTCAGTTGGTCCATGTACTGTTAACTGAAGTCTCATCAGAAATGGTTTCAGTGGAAGGGTGGCTGTCAAGAAGCCATTCTGAAGAAAGGGAAACAGGGAGAAAAGGCTGAAGTATGTCAAATTACACAAGAACTGGACTGAAAACCAGTGGAACGGGTCTGATGGAGTGATGAATCCACATTTGAAATTGTTGGATCAAATGTAACCAATATGTAGAGAGGAGGTCGAGCATTTCAGCAAAAAATTGATTATGAATGCAGATTTGGATTCACAGTTCAGTACCATATACTGCTGCATACAGGGGGCTGTAATTGTTCTGGAAAGTCACATAAATTGCCCGAAAATCTGGAGAGTTTTCCTAGAAGAGCAGATGCTCTGATAGTTGCAAATTAATGCCGGTGTTTTTGAAATAGCATGTTAAGCAGTCACATACTAAACACCCAACTCCAGCTGCCGTTGTCTAATTAAAACACCAGGGGGCAGAAGAACCCATCCATCTCTGCCTTTATTAGAAGCACTTCCTAATGACCCTAATGAATGCAAAGGCTTGCAGTTTTGCATTAAAGCTGTGCTCTACCAGGAAATGTTTTTCATCTTAAAATAGGTAACAGAAGTCCTGGTGTTTGCGCACGCAGAGTCCTGTAGAAGGCAGACAAGAAGTGTAATATATTGCAAAAAGAGAAGGCTCCATCTTTTCTAATTTCCCCCTTTTATATTTATTTACATGCTTCCTATTCTGTTTTCTCCGTAACGACAAGAAACCCCAATGACTTCTGTTTGATTGACGCCATTAGAAAGAACTGCTTTTATGTGGTGTTTTTAATAACAGACTCGGGCAATAAATAAGTGAAGATTTGTATATAAAAAAAAAAGATTCCAGTTACCGCTTGTTTATCTCTCTGTGAGGGCTGCGGTGAAGTCAAATCAAAATGAAAACTGACACAGAAATCCAGGTAATAGCACAGGGAGCCACGGCAACGGTCAAGGCCTGTGGTGAGGTGTGTGACAGTGTTTCTCCCCGGATCCCACTTGTGCAGTCTAAAATAACACGCGGGTAATTTTCAGCCTCCTGACACCTTTATTGCTCATTCGTGTGACAGCTGCTGCGGCCTGTGTGACACTTCTGCAGCCCGGCTTCCGCAAAAGTTGGAACGCTGTGTAAAATGTAAACGGTATCATTTACAGTGAAATGATACAAAGGCGACATCCCCGGTGTTGTAGTTTAATTAATTATGGATGGATATGCTAATTTCAAATGCAGTTTGAAAGGGCCTCTTATGACTCATTTGTTGTTCTGTAATACAGCTAATGTTGTCAGTTGGTAACAGGTCTGGTCTGCAGGCAGCCCAGTTGTGACTGCAAATAATCTGTGACTAGAAGTCCTGTACAGAAGTACTGTACATTGCACTGCAAAAAAATGCTATGTATATGGCACCATATGCATACCATATGGATTTTACCCATACAGTGTGGACGTCTCCCTACACTGCCACAGATTCTGGCCGCTCTCTTCTCTGGCCCACCTTAAATGAGCTTGGGCCCAGAGCTCATTTAAGGTGGACAGACTCTCGTGGACGTGTTCAGGTTCTTGCAGTTTAATGATCTTGTTTATGTGTTTTTCTTGGCATTTAAGAGCTTTGATTTGACCTTGTGGATGCAGCAACGAATTGTTTTCACTGACGTCGGTTTTCAGGAGCATTCCTGAGTCCGTGCAGTGATTCCCACTGCAGAACCTTGTCTGTTTTTGGTGTGACGTGTTATGTAGATGCCCAGCAAACATGCCTCCTTGGGGCCCCTGTGGGCCCCAGGACTGGCACGAAATGTGGGGTCCAGATGGGCCCCAGTGGGGCAGCCGATGGCATGGGCTGACTGTGGCCTGCAGCACAAAGCAGAGAGCGGCCCGGAATGGGGCCCATTATGGGCACACATGTGCCCCACACTTCATGCAGGGCCTGGAAGAATAAAGGTGGCCATACAAAATATTGACTTTGCACGTTTCAATAAATTGCTGCACCTATTTTCCCATTGTCCTAGTAAAATATTAAAAAATTAAGGGTGAAGGGACTTTTGCACAGTACTGTAGGTACCAGATTTTGACAAGCACTGCATGAAACTAAAAAAGGGAACTTGAAATGCTACATCAACTTTGATGCTCCTCCAGTGCATAGGAAAAATTAAATCCTTCTAAATATCTGCATTTCTAAGAATATCACCTCATGTCCATTAGTTAACCCCACTAACAGTTCATCTGGTGCACACCAGTATCTTCTGGTCTGTATTTTGGATATCAAGGTTTTATTCAGGATTATGCTGCTAATAAATATTGATGTGGCTATTCTTATCATGAGAAATAATATAAAATTTGCACCAAGCAACATCAACACACCCTCTGATTCTTAGCAGCTGCACACCCACACGGAATCATTTCAAATTGATCCCTTTAGAGTTTTTCACAGTAACCAGTATGGAGTTTAATGTTACAGCCAGATGGTTTGGAAACCAAATATGATCCAGCATCTTTAAACTCTTGTATGCATAATTAGATTTGGGTGTTTCTCAAGTCTGCTCTTGCTGACTTGACGGATACTGTGTGGAATTACTGTAGTAGTCTGTGGTTTGGCTCGGAAAGTTATCCCGAGGTTTAAAGCTGCATCTCTTCTCTTAAATGAATACGTTTTATTAAAATAATTGTTGCCAGAGGGGGGATTTAGTGAATTTTCCACCTAGAACATTAAGCTTCTTGCCAACAAATTGGCTTGAAAAAGTCTTATAATTGCTTCACTTTTCCTGCAAGGTATTCAGACGGTTATAGCGAATATTACCTCCGCAATCTGGCTTTTTACGCATTGTTTACTGTATGTTTATACAGCAGCCAGCTTCCTCTGGGAGATATATTTGAATACAAGCTGCATTAGAAGCTGCAGGTAAAAGTATCTTTCCAAGGCCGCGTTAAACCCCAACAGAATGTATAAAAATGGTTTTCTGAAATGGAAGTGTTGAACACCCTACTGTGTGTTATGTATACTACATGTATGTGTACTGCCCTTTTAAAATAGGGCTCATGTTGCGTCTAATTGGGCAACACTTCTGAAACAACCGACACATTCTGTGTTTGATTACTATGACTTAGGTCATTAATCCAGACTGTCAATAAAAGGGACCTTCTAGCAGTACATTTTTATTCTTTGACTGTACTGCTAACTTTGCATGATTGACAATTCAAAACCCCGCAGTTCAGCTCCCTTTTCTCTCCTTTTGAGCCAACTTTATTCTGATTAGCTGCACATGCAAACAGAAGGTTTGAACAGCAGGCCGATGCTCACAGCCGGAGTTGTCCCTTAAACTGACCATATTAAGAGTAGAAAAAACTGTCTGAGACCGACTGTTAGGAGCAGACTGAAGCCTGAGCTTGTGGCTCAAAGGGATTACTTGCACATACAGTAGCTACATTGAACTCATTATTTAAAACATATAGATAAAGAAAAGAAAGAAAATAGGGTCAGGGTAGAGTTAGGGTTACCACCTATGATGGCTCAGACCTCAGGGTTAACCAGTGGTCAGAAAGGCCTAATGAGAGATGCTGTCTCGCTATAGCCACCACTCTTCTGTAATGCTCCCGGAAAGCTGGAGGCTTTAGAATTATACAAAATGTCTCTCTGGCTATGGAACAACTTGACATCGCCTCCTTAAAAAAACGAGTGCCACCCAGATGGTCTGGGAATAGAACAGTAATTCTGAATGTATTAGCGCTGAAATCAAAAGTCAGTGTCTAGAGAGGAGCAGATGACGGCACTCACTGTACATGAATTGTCACCTAAGTTGTCCTCAAAAACAAAAAGTTTCCTGCGACCCAACAAAGCATGTGTTTATTGTGTATTTAATTTTAGATGCAAAGGAGGCAGTAGATTAATTCCGTTACTCTGCAGGCTGTCCAAAAAAGTTCAGCTCCCCGTCTTCAGGTCTCTCCACGTCTCCACCTCAGTGTAAGATGATCCATAGGTGGTGCAGACTCACTCAGCAGTGTAACTCTTCTCATCACTGAGAGCTGAACTCATCTGAGCAGCCAGAGACCTTGGCACCAGGCTCTGCTGCGAGCTGTCATCTATCAGCAAAATGTCAGCCTCAACCGTCTCTCAGATGAGAAATTAAAAAGAAGGCAGAGGGAACGAAGGAAGGAACGGAGGAAGAGATGAGCGCAGCTCGGGTGGCTGTGTGCCAAAAATATCTTAGTTACTGTAAAATCAGTTTCACAAAGATTGCCATAAGGAGCCTTATTCCTCAGGGAATACAGACCCAGACCGGGATCCTCTGTACACTCTAATCTTGTGCTCTCTGTATGAATGTAAGCACAATGGTGATCACTGAAAACCACTTCTCACTTTACAATAAGATGCATTTTTCTTACTGGAAAAGCTGGGACCTCCCAGTCCAGAGGCACGTCTGTTAGGTTAATTGGTGATGCTAAATTTGCCGTAGGCGTTTGCCGTAGGCGTTGTCTGTCTCCTGTGACAGACAGGCTGCCTGTCCGGGATGCGCCCTGCTTCTCCCCACTCCACATCCAATGGGATGGTGTGACTGCGGGGTATGGTTTGTGGCTCAGCTGTAGGAGGGAGAGCTAGGGCAGCATGGCGACATCAGTTGGGGAGAGTGGCGCACCCAGCACGCATTTGCTAATTAGTCTCTTCCCATATAGCATGTGGAGGAGCTGTCCAGCTCTGAAGCTGGACAGCTGTAAAACATTTTCCTTCCTTTCACAAGTTCTAGTTTAATGCTTCTGTTTCTTTTCATAAATCCATCAGTGGATACGTACAGAACAAGCTGAACTGTCAAGCTTCAACCAGAATCTGTGACCAAGCCTGAACCTCTGACTCTGGCTTTGAAATGCAGACTTCAGGTCATTTCTGGTGCCGCAGAGCTCCGGCTGCCAGCTTTCTGTTTACAGAGCCAGGCTAAGGCAGATTGGCTCTATCTGCTCCACAGTGTGCAGGGAGACCAGCGGTGATCTGAATGTGCAGATTTAAGGCACACGCTGCTTCTTGATTGATGTCAAGCTTATCTCTGCAGATTATCTGACTAGGCACTTGCAGCGAGCTAAATCACAGGCCTGCATGCTGCCTGCATGTGTGTGTGTGTGTGTGTGTGTGTGTGTAACTGTGTCAGCTGTCCATCCTCTGCTGACATTCCTGCAGAAGTGGTCCTGAATAAAAGAATCAATCACTAACCACACAGCATGGGTATTTTTAGGTTTGGATCAATGCTGTGTGCTGAAGTGTGGGGATTGGCAAGTAAAATTGCTACAATCAGTAGTGTTTATTGTCATGTTGACCTCAGGAGAAATTAATTGCTTTAGTTAGATGTCCTCAGTGATAGTGTGTCATTTCTGTTTATCAGAAATCATCATGGCTGATTAACACAAAGGCTTTTGTAAAGCTTTGGTATCTTTGATGTTGCTCCCGATCTCTTTAATCTGGCAGTAAATAAGAAAACAAATAGATTAAATAAAAGAAAATAATAGAAACCTTTACTCAGTACCACATTTTTATTAACATTATTTTTTATTAACTTCTTTTTGGATTGTATGTTTTTCTGTTTAAAAAAAGATGGCTTTGTAGGTGGGTTACAGATCAATTTCATACTGCAAGCCACCTTGTTCAAAAAAAGAAAAGACTGCATAGAAACCCAATTTCTTAGCGCATGTCGACTGTCTTTGGTTCTCGTCACACCCCGTTGAGGCTCCCTTTTAAATACCATGAAAGCTTCTCCACAGGGAGCTACTCATGTAGAAAATTGGATAAACTAGGATGCAAATTCACAAAAGTGCTGCCCTGATTTTATATGATTCAAGGCCTGTGTTTAAGCACTATGGTGTGTGTGTGTGTGTGTGTCATTTAGATGTCTCTTTTCAGGTCAAGAAGGTTATTTTATTTCAACATGTGCAGGAGGACTTTACCATTCATATCCTCGCACAGTAAGTCTTTGAGAAATAAGAAGCAATACATGAAAAAGTTTAATAATTGATTCAGTGTAGCAGTATTACTACACTTAGCGCTTAGTGCCCAGTGTTAATGCAAAAGTGTTCTCTACCTGTGGTAATACCTGTGCACTTTATGATCTATTGTACCATCAGACTCCAGTCAGAGGCCTTTTGGGGAAGCCATTCCACCTCCTTTTAATCTCGCCGTGTAGAAATTGGTTGCAGTTCAGCAGAGGGCACAGACGAGATAGTCCTCAATGTATGTAAGTAAATGATAAAAATAATTATTTACCGCTGCGTGGAAACAAAAAAGGACACATCCTAATTGACATTTTTGCAAATATAGTATTTATATATTGAAATGAAGCAACACTTCTGTGCTGGGGTAAATAATATTAAGTGTATACTAAAAGTATTATTTATTTATTTCTTTTTAGAAAAAATTAAAAAAAAAATTTTTAATTTTCGCACCAAAACTCACATATTTGTTCAACCGCTACTGGAAAATGTAAGTCATTAAAATGCCCAGCACCTTCATGCTATTATTGAGCTCATCAATGAATTATGTTGGACAGTCATTTCACCACTTATTAAGAACTTTTTAATGGATCACAGTAAATCTGATCAAATCTTTTCATTAATTGTAATTATATGGCTCCCCTCAGGAGAGTCCCATCATCATGCTTTATAACCAGAAACCTGCAGATCAAATACTGATCAGCCGGACTTTTACTATGTACAGTATTTTGTGCGTTGCAACAATATCATCATTGCTAACATGACAATCAAAGTTAAACATGTGACTATTGTAGCAATTTGCATCTCGTCACAGCAGTTTGTGCAGTTCAGGGACTTCGTGATGAACTTCATTTCCATAAAAAAATGTAAGTAGGAGTGTTTCCTGTATTCAGATAATTTAAAGTTTGAGGTGCACTTTAGGAAGAATAGATCTGAGGGTTTTTTTTTATTTTGTTCTTGTTTTTAAGTGAAACATGGCCATCTCATATCATGAAAATAAAAGCATTTCAATTATATAAACTAGAGTGCCTTGGAGGTTTTCGGCTTTCGAGTCTCTCATTTCATACTTGAAAATAGAAGAAAAAAAAACTGGGGAAAACTAGAGAAATCACATAACAGCGATAAAATGTAGCCAAACCCCTTTTCCAGTCGCGTTTGCGCAGACAGTTGGGAGTTATTTTTGATTTGTTTATTTGTGTTTGCACCTCCAGCCACCAGGTGGCGCTTCCTTTTACTTTTTTCCAGTTGAGTGATGTGCAAATTTTGATTTGATTGAACTCCCTCGATGTGGGCACTTTGGGTCTATTTGGAAGAGCTAAACAGAATCATTGTTAAAAGTGGAACCTTTTGGTCAGGAATAAATGGAGCAGGTGAACAGCAGCCACTCTGTGGCTTTTTTAGCTGCTTCAAAAAAGTATGTTGCACTGGTCAATTTAGAATTTTTTTTTTTGTAGCTATACTGTGTCTGTGCTGATTTAATTAAATAATACATCATTTGTATGTGTAAATATAAAATTTCATGAAGCCTGAAAACAACAAAAGATTTTCTTTATGTAAGCGATCAGCAGAGGAAGTTTCTCAGTGATGACAGTTAAAAGTTTAACAATAAATTATTTTTCTTTGTTTTTTCTTTGTCATAGAAAATATGAAAATTTAAAATACATAATTTCAAAAGCTGACTTTTATGCAATTCTGAACTAATAAATTAATTAATCAGAATGAGTAAAATATATACTTTTTTTTTTATTATAATGCACAACCTAAAAATCAAACTTTCTCCATTACTTCAAAGCAGAAATCTCCCCTCGGCAGCACTTACATGTTTCAGTTTCACTCCTGTTTTTATATTCTTTAGGTTTGACAGAGGGGTTAATTAATAGAATATTTTCTTCCTAAACTTGTGCAAAGATTGTTTTGGTTTCTGGCCGCCGACAGCAGTTTGTGATTTATGAAGCAGAAAATTTCAAAAGGAAATTGAACCTGTCTTTATCAAAGGTTCAGATTTACATAGACGATGGAATTTTAAATCATTGGTATTTTTTTAAACAAACTAGTTCAAAAAACTTCTAAGTTTCACCTTCTTCACCTGCAGAGTCTCCCCTTAAATTTGATTACAATAAATGGAGTATCTTCTTTTCACTTCTGCCCTCTTCCAGCAGTGAGTCTCCTACTTAAAACCAAATTAAACCTCCTCTCAGTTGAATGGTCGCATTTGTATTTGAAAGTTAATCGTTGGGACAGGATCAATGTCACATGACTCATTAATGACTCCAGTCTGAGAGTATTCGTGTTTCTGCGCTTTCAGTTCCTCGTACCTGCGGTCTCTTTCCTCCTACAAGCTGTTCTGCTGTTGTCTAACATAAACAGGTTACACGTGTCTACACGACATCCTGGTGTGTTTAATTTGTAAGTTTAGAGAAGGTGTACCATGCTGATGGATTTTTTTTTTTCCTCAGGGTTGAGTGTCCCTCTGTGGAAGTCCCTTTGAAATACAGTAATTACAGTATACATGTTCAACCTAAAAGGATGAGGACTTGGACATTAGGTGTTTTGTAGGAAAATGAGTGCAATGAAATGGTTCATATATCACAACCAGTCTGCTAGGAGGTCAAATCAAGCCCACAGTTACAGAGTCTTGCAGGGCACTGTTTAATTTATTATATATATATATATATATATTTACTTTATATTGTATTAAAGAGGATCACATCACGAGAGAGCTTGTCTGAGATGCTAATTTACAAAAGCCATACAGTAACTGATGGCCCGCCATGCCGCACTAAGACAAAAGAGACTGTTCATCTGTGCTGTAAACAGATAGCACGTTAAATGGGACTGATCATGCCTTGCTTACTTCCTGTCATAAATACACTGTTGCAACGTTGGCTGTTCATATTAAACATGGACAAAGTTTCAGATAATAAAGTCAGTCTGTCCAAATAATCTCTGTGAGCCAAAAGCTCAGACTTCAGACCGCTCTGTGCTGATTATTTTCTACTCCTGGCTCTAGATGATGTCAAAGACAGTGTAATAAGTTGGTCATCTGAGGGACACAGCTCTGGCTGTAAGCACGTATGCACCCCACCCCCGGCTGTACAAACCTTATGCTTATAAGGAGCAGCCAATCAGAAGAAAGCTGACTTAAAGGGAGGGTGACAGAAGCTTAAACAGCTTGGTTGAGAAAGAGGATGAACTGTGGCGATGGACTATAGACAGTAAAAAAAAAAAACTGGACGCAGCTTCCTGGCTGGAAAAATGAAGCCAATAAACCTGCGCCAGGTTTGGCACCAGAGCAGATGGACTAGACAGGCAACCACCTTTGACAGGGGGCATTAGACTTAGCTCACTTTGCTATTTGAGTATCAAAAAAAAAAAAAGAAAAAAAAAGTAATGAAAAATAGGACAGATTCATGCCGCTACCTTTATAGCCTACAAAACATAAACATAAGCATAAACAAATGGTATTGAATAACCATAGATTGGTGCAGATGCTCTGAGCTACTATCAACTGAATAGTTAACATGGACTTGGTTGGCACTACAATAACCTGTGGGTAATTATTGTTTGGTATTTCACTACCAAATCGTATAACTTAATTTTACACACTGAATAAAAAATTAACTCTATTTTGAAAATCTTGATTATCTGGATTATCTTTTATATGAAACTGCATGCTCATTGGCTAATAACTTGTCAGTCACAGGTCAGTAGCCAACAAGCATGCAGTTTCACAATCAGACCCACCTCTTCGTGTCACATCCAGTTTTTTGAAACCAAGGTGGTGACAGCAGAGACACTGATTCCTCCAAAACAGAACTCCATGAGTGATGTCACAGTAGCTGCGTCCATCTCATACTGTCTATGGGATGCCCCACAGCCCAGCGTAAACTAAAAAAGGATTATTTTGAACAAGGAAACGAGGGAAGTTACTCAAGTAGAAACCAAGATTAAAAATATGGAGCTGGAAACAGCTATATATATCATCCACACTTGTTTGCTGTCAGAGGCCGTGAGGCAACCTTCATCTGACCTTCATTAAGAACCTTCGTCTTGTCTGTTTTGTCTGGTTTAAAAGAAAATTGTGAGTTTTGCGCCTTTAAGTGAAATCATTGTGCCAAAAGACTTTAAATATCTGAGAGGGGCTGCAGAGGTGGCTTATAATCCTTTATGACTTCATCACTGAGTGAGCCCTTTCACATCACTCACAGTCCTTTGACCATGTGCTTTATAAAAATATTGATTTGTTCAACTTTAATCATACTGCTCTTTTGTTTAAATGCATACTTTTTTAGAGCACATTTATCTCCCATTTCATAAAAACTGATGACTCTGTTAAGCTTTTAATCATAAGTAGCTAAGCTTATTAAGCAAAGTATTTAAGCCTTGTTAAGCCTTCAGAATGATTACACTTAACCATGAAATTTAATTGGGAGTAGGTAGCCTTCTTTATTTTGGGAAATTCCCAAACTCTGCTCCTACTGATCAACTAAAGGGAACAACAAGCTGCATTTATTTTGTCTGACATCAGTGGTTAGCTCACAGCAGTCATCTCTTCATTAGCACATTAATTGTTCTGCCGCTATGAGCGAATCTGTCTCCATCGATCACTGCGATTGCATTGCTGGGCATTTAGCTAAGAGTTTATGCAGTGAAAATTGAAAAGTGTGATAAGAGCCAAAATCATTAGTTCTGTGGGTGTTCTCTACAGCTCATTGTGTTTGTCGGCGCTTCTTTTGTCTTTCTGTCTGTCCTCCTCTCTCTCTTTGTCATTCACTTTTTGTGTCACACAGTGGGCTCTGCAGCTTTCTGCAGCTCTGGTTGTTGTGCTGTGGGTGTCTTTCCATTATAATGCAGCATTTTGGTTTTACAGTGAGAAGTCACACGTGCACAGGGAGAACATGCAAGCTCGAAACAGAAGGACCCAAGCTGACCAGTGCGTTCCATCCCAGAACTGTCTTTCTGTGAGGCAACTGTGCTCCTCCCTCCAACCATCCATCCATCCATCCATCCATCCATCCATCCATCCATCCATCCATCCATCCATCCATCCATCCATCCATCCATCCGTCCATCATCTTGGGCTGTGGTGGCAGAATATTCCTAATGTTCTTTTCCCTAGCAAAACCTTCCAGGTGTCCCCCCAGGGGATCAGGCATTTTAAGGCCAGCTGAGACCTGTAATCTCTCCAACAAATTCTGGGTCTACTCCTGGTTCCTCCCAGTTTGGGTGTGCCCTGGAGGGATCCTGAGTTCATGTCCCAACTGACCCCTTTTTATATGAAGGAGAAGCAGCTCACCCCGCCTTACACAAGGAGCTTATTCCACCACCACCACCATGCCGCCCTAAATGCATGCAACCTGAGTAGATGTGCCATAGTTTTAAGGGAGGTTTCAAAATAAAAGATTAACTGACCGCAAGACCAGAAAGGAATATAACTGCAAAGCCCATCTTTTTAGCTCATTGAGCTTGTTTCATAATTATTTGAAGCCAATTTGTAACTGATATAAAAATTTGATGAATTGTCCTTCCTCGAAGTGTATTTTGTCTAATAAATGCCAATTTGAAAACTTTTTTTAATGGTACGTAATTTAAAAAGTACTGTTCGCTGGACAAAAGCCATTATGCTTGACATAGTTTGTCAATTTTTATTGCTGCTGGCCACAGCTTTACTGTGAGGGCAACCCGAAGTTCATCACAGTGAGAAAGTCCCTTCACATCGTCACAGTATCTTTACATTTTATTTTTTATTTTTTATTTAACCTTTATTTATACAGGTAGTCCCATTGAGACTCTGTGTCTCATTTGCAAGAGAGACCTGTTTCTGGAACATAATAAATTTTGGTTTCACATGCTGTTATTTGAAAATTCTATTTACTATGCCATTACACGTGATAGAAGAAATGGTATGGAGAGTACAATGAATGAATTCTGGGGAAGCAGTGATAATCTCATCACAAACAATAAGAGCTGCACAAGTTGAACTAATGAAATGTCATTGTGTCATTTTTTGCCATTTATCCAAATTCAGATAATCTAGATTTAGACAGACAGTTACAATTTTTCTCAGACCCTAAAATCACTGTTTTCCAAGTGGTCGGTGTCATTGTAATTTTACGGGGAAACCAACTTCATACTCACCTATTATTGTTTGTCACGCTAAAAGCTGTAATTGGAAACATTTTAGTTATTGTAGGCCGCAGCGTGTCATCTCAACCAGACAGGATTATTGTCCAGAGACACTTTGCAGCCATGCTGGTGATTTATGTCTGACCGGGCTGACTCTTCCAACCAGCCCCTGTCATGCACTGAGTGCTTGGAAAACCATTTCTTAGTTTGTGGTGTGTTAGACATGGATGTTTATATATATATATATAAATCCAAAACTCATGTGTTTTTACTCTCTAAAGTTATATATGTTGTCATGTTGTGCCTTTTGGGTTAATTTCATCACACCTCTGGACTCACTAGCCAAAAAAAAAAAAGTTACTCTAAGTTATGAAACAGCTCTTTATTCTTTTATATTTGTCCTCCAGTTTTTCTCTCCAGAAAGCCACTTGCCTAGTTTCATGGATAAACAAACAGTTGATATTCAAGCATTACATCCGCATGTGATAGCTGAACATTCAAAACAAGCCCGAACCACTAATAGCTGCTGTAATCACCTCCGCTCTTCTGGGAATCGGAAATACTGAGTTTTGCCCTTGATGCTGGGTGATTAGACCTGGCTTGGAGAAGCAGGTGGTGCACCCAGAAACTGTTGGATGAGATTCTTTGCCGATCATTGAAGTTCTTCCAGAACAAACTGGGAAAACCGTTTCTTTATAGCCCCGACTTTGTGCACATTTCTGTTCCCCAAACTGTTCCCAGATGGTTTAAATAAAACTATTATCAAAAAAAAAATCACTGTATGATATAGTAGTAATACATCTCTTTATTTGGACTAAAGAGAATGGGTTTGTGGTGAGAAAGTTCTGCACCTGAAACATTTTAGCTGCTACACACATACTCACTAACCTGGAGATATTTATGCTTTTTCCAGCAAAACGTCTCTGCAGAACCCTTTACTTATGGCTGCCATTAACACCCATTTTAATAGCATAACCAGCCATTTAAATGGCAGTTACTTTATGAGGATTGACAACAAATAATTAGCAATAAATAAGAAATACTTTCAGCAATGTTAAAGATTTTTAAATCATTAAGACTACATAAAAATGGATATTTCTGAGACCTCATTGCCTACTTCATGCCTGCATAACATGGAGCAACCAATAAAAAGGACAATTTGGCCCGCAGCGGTTTGACATGCAAAAATAAGACGCCAGTTTGTATACCACACCAATAATAGTAATGATCTTACCCTGATCAATCCTGTAGAAACTGTCTGCCTCCGTCAGTACCAACCATTAAAAGGTGCAAACAACCTCAACTGTGATGAACACCGGCACGAAAAAGCTCATTTTTATTCGACCATACCGAGCAAACTTGGCAGACTCCAGGCCCCTTCCTCCCATTTGTCCTTTTCCCCCCAAATGAAATTCATGTCAAAGAGGTTCTGTTTTTACAAAGTGGAAAACAAAGATGGATATGTCTCACTAATTGGAAAGGGGCTTCCAGTGAGCAATCCAAAGGTAGAGTAGCAGGAGTATTGGGAGCAGTTGAGAGATGCACAAGGACACAACCCAGAGACTGACAGCAGTTTTAAAGGTTTATTTACACGTGCTTGGAATTTAACAACACTGGAAATAGCAGCAGGGAATTGTGCAGGTAAGAGTCTGATTACAAGAGAGTGGTGGTGAATCTCTGCCAGAGAGGAAACAAGAGTTAGACTCAGCCAGAGGTAAGTGTTGCAGAATTGATCTTAATTTCAGAAGGAAGTGGAGTTGGTGGCTTATTTGGTTATCTTTATCAACAGACAGTGGAGAATGCACAGGCTGGCAGGAGGAGTCCAGAGGAGACGGGAAGAGAGCGCGTTGGAGAGTGTGCAGGCAGGTTAAGTTGCCGGTGAGTATTTCTTAGGTAGCTGGTGGCCAGCTTGTGATCACAGGTTGAAGTGGCAGTGGGCTTGGACTCAGGAATGTCCACAACAACGGACGAATGACAAAGAGGCCATCCTTTCACCGGAGGAATCACTGGAAACAGACGAGTGAGTGAGCTTAAACAGGACGCAAAGCAAAAACTAGTTTTGAGGAAGAGGAAGACAATTACAGCGCCTTGAGGCGACTGTTTGTTGGGATTTGGCGCTATATAAATAAAATTGAATTGAATTGAATTAAATTACCACCACTGATATGACAACAATGTGGCGGAAAATGCAGGCACAGGCCAGCATTTAAATACTTCTCACTGATGAGAAGATGATGGACAATAGTGATGATTGAAGTCCAACAAACAGCAGCTGGGTCCAGCTAGAACAGCTGGCTCACAACTCCACCTGAGGAGAGAGAGAGAGAGAGAGAGAGAGAGAGAGAGATAAAGAAAGAAAGCAAAGTAAAAACCCTCCAGACTGAGACCATCACACATAAAGAGCAGGTCAGCCACAGGTTTTTAATTTTTATGGGCAGAGATGTGATGGATTTCTGTAGTTATCTGGAATGGGAAGATTTATCCCTATTTTTCAGTATTTACTGATTGAGTCTGCAACAGTTTCCAGAACTGCTGCATCAATTCACTGAACTAAACTGCGGATTGCTAAAGAACCAGTAACTGTTACCCTGTTTTGATATTTAGTAACTTGTTTAGGGCACGTTTCAATCCAAACAGTGAAATATTCTCTGGTTTTACTTTCTCCCGTGTTTGGTTGTTGCCTCTTTCTTTTTTTCTATCAACTATTTTTGTTTTCATTAAAGTTCTGTTTGAAGAAAACAAGCAAGCATGATTAATTTGTAAAATTAGTATTGGAAATAGTTTTCTGATTAATCCCCAATGGAAAGATAGCTGTAGACACAATATCAAACAATTTTTCCATAAACTGGAGCAAACTATCAATATTCCAAGGAGCTTATTTGGAGGAAGAAGATTGATGTGAAGAGATTCATTAACTGATAAACCTCCTCCTGTGAAAATATGCATATCATCTGAGATACTTTTGTTTTTATCTCAGTTCTCTGGGTTGCCGCCTGCTGACAGTTCTGCTGTGTCACTTTCAAAAAGCAGAGCGCTGACTTCATCTGTGATTTCAGTCGGCTCTGCCTTAACCTCATTTGCTCCTTCAATGTTCGGCGAATTCTCTGCCTTTTGATTCATTTCCAAAGACCATTTTCATGTTCTGAGTTAGTTTCATTTTCCAAGTCTGTTAGTCCATTTTCAACCTCACTAATTACTTTAACATTAGTAATTTTGTCACCCAGCGCACCCTGGTTCATAATTTCAAATTAAAATGTCACAATGATTCTTTTTCTGGGAGCAGTCAGCCTTGCAACCACTTCAGTTACTGGTTAATAAAGTGGAATGAATATCTGCAGCGGCTTCAGATTTTAAGGAAGACTCCGCTCCGAAGCTCTGCCAAAACCACACGCTGCCATTTGTCAACGCAATGGCCTTGGAGCACAGAGCTTCACTTCGCAGTTGATATCGTCACTGTTTTGCTCTTTGATCGATCGCTCTGGGAGTCGAGCTCAAGTCCACTTTGCTCCTTTTGGCTACAGCTCAAGGCTTCGTGGATCAAGGATTGCTAGTTAAACTCCAGACAGAGACCTGTGGACAATGCGTGGTGTTTTCCATTTGCAAAGTGGATTTTAAGACAGAAAAACACCTTTAAAGCATTTCATGTCAGTACAATGAAACTTTCAGGTTAAAGCTGACAAGGCCAGCAAGAAAATACTGAAACTAGTTCTTCTGAATGGAGTTTTTACTGCATGTGACCAATTTTTCCCCAGCAACAGGTGTTTACCAGGGGTTCAGTGACTGGTGCATAGTCCCGTCTGACTGAGACTTAGGCAATTATTTTCCCTGCGACTGCCATCAAGGATCCAGCAACCACTTCCAACTGGTTGGGGAATATTCATTTTTCCCCTCACGAGCAGTCATTACCAAATGGTTGTGGACCAGTATCTAGGCCTGTGTGACTGGGGCCTTATTCACTTGATTCCACGCGTCCAAAATGGCAGATAAGTTAATGTCACATGGTTAGTGGTCACATGTCTTCAAAGTGACCCTCACCTCACTTGCTCTGTGACCTCAGTAAACACTTTCCTGATGACTTTATTGACTTAATAGTTTCAAGTCAAAATAAATACTAAAATAATACATTTTGTAAATTATGTTCATTATTTGAGTCTTATTGGGGGGGGGGGCAGAATATGTCAATCACAAGTCCCTCACTTTCAGTCAGATCCACCCTTTGCTCGTCACATCTCGTTTCAAACACCAAGATGGCAAAAACACTCAGGTTGAGGCCTCCTAATGGGACTTAACTATTTTACATACAATCTATATCTGTCCCCCACAGCGAGCAACATTATTGGTACTGGCTAGTGAGGTGAGGCCTAGCACATCTTCAGCTCTGGTACGGCACTGCAGCTGCCCCCCCCCCCCCAATTTAAAGCCTTAAAATTCAAACTGTTGTTACAAAAACAAGAAATCATATGCCTAAATAGCTATAGAGACTGTTTTTGCACTAGGGTGCAAGCACATTTAAATTAAATTAAAAAAAACAAAAGAAAACATGGCAGTGACTGCTTTTATCTTTCTACAGCCTATGGTTGTTCCAGCTCATTTATAAAATCTTTCAAATGCCCCCGGATAAAAGGCAGTTTAATACTGTATCTAATTAAAGATCTATTTACTAACTTATTGGTGTCAGTTGTGACATGAGCGTGTGTTGTTGGTTACAAGCTACTTATTGGTTGCAAGAGGCTACGTCATTTCCTGACAGGGGACGGTCAGACGCGAGAGATCCGCCAGTCTACTCAGTCGCTGAAGTAACGACTGAGAAGCAGACGCGCGTACCTGCTGGGCAGCACCACGCTTCAAGCAAACGGATAATAAAAACCGCACCAACTAATGTCGCTTGTTTCGCACGTGGATGTGGATGTTTTTGCCAGGTTGAAATCGTTTGGAAGTAAAACCGTGAGCACAGCAGGATATTGAACTCCTCGGGACGCACGGCAGGAGCCCAAAAAAATAAGTTTTTTTCTTTTTCTGTTTTCTGCGTCGAGGAAATTGTTAGTTTCTCTTGCTGAATTTGTTTGAGTAAATACGCGTTATTTGCGGTTCTGGTGCTGTTTTTTTTGTGACCCGGAGTGGGGCTGTTGACGGCGAGGCGGACACCAGAGAAGCGGCAGCTCAGTAGCCACCTGACCTCCTGGAAAATAAGACGGCAGCTGATGACACGCAGCCTGAGAGCTTTACGTGGCATATTACGAAGCTCTCCGACTGAGTAGGACGAGTTTTCAACGCAGCTGTTGCATATCCAGCCATAACGCACCGTTTGCGCGTGGAGTTTGCGGGATACTGTTAGCGATATCTCATTTATATTAACTAAATAATTTGGGTGAACGGTGAAATAGAGTTGGACATAATTCTCTGTTGAACTTGTTCTTTCGTGTCTGCGACATTAATAGCCTAAAGTGGTTCATCTGTCAGTACCGGGGACCATGGGTATAACCGGGCTGCAAGTCCTCCAGTGGCCGTGATGCCAAGCGCCGGTCTTATCCCGCGCGTCCATCCCGTTATGCGCGCTCTCTAACCCCGCACAAGTGTGGCGCCGTGTCCCGGTCACACCGCCAGGATGAGCAGCACCGACCTGGAGCGCATGTCGCTCAGCTCCTCGGCAAACTCTGTGGCGTCCAGCGCGCGGACACTGTCAGCTAACGTGAGAAAGCTGCACAACGCGCTCAACCTCCTACTTAACGACTTCGAGAGGGAGCAGTTCATCCACTGCCTGAACGTCTACCACTCCAAACGCAACGTGTACGACCTGGTACAGACCCTCAATGTCATCCTCAACGCGCCCAGCAAACGGCAACTTCTGCCCATGCTGCGGCTGGTGATCCCTCGCTCTGATCAGCTTCTTTTCGAGCAGTACACCTCGGAGGGCCTTTACTTAAAATCGGATTTAGTTGCAAGCAACGGACATGCCGAACCGCCCCCGGGCGAATTCCTCAGCGCTAGCCCGACGCCCCCGGGGCATTTCTCACCAAACAACCCCCCCGAGTTTCAAGTGGCGCTGCGGGGCTCGCCGGACAGCTTCAGCACCAGCAGCGACGGGACAGCTCCCTTGGTGCCTCTTCTCGGGAGGAACTTTATCCACGAGCCGCCCGGTGAGCTGCGCCAGGTCACCATGAAGCGACACAAGAGCAACGAGGGCCTGGGCTTCAGCATTCGCGGCGGCTCGGAGCACGGGGTCGGCATCTATGTGTCTCTGGTGGAGCCTGGGAGCCTAGCGGAGAAAGAGGGTCTCCGGGTCGGTGACCAGATCATGAAAGTCAACGACAAAGTCTTCGATAAAGTCACCCACGCTGAAGCAGTGAAGGTAAGGTTTTCATTTTTCTTATACACCCGAAGGAAAACTGTCCTTTTAAATGGGCTATGTATATATTGGTGGCTCTCAACAACGCTATGAACTGTCACGAATGCCAGAATCATGGGAACTACTTCTTCTTTAGCCCTAGATATCCTGTGTATGATTATCTCCCGTCCCGTGTTAATTATGTGTTTGGCCTCTGTCTGAAATTGACCTCTTGGCGCTAACAAGCTCGATTTGTTGAGGGGAATTAATTTTGTCTGGTGAAAGCAGCTTTGTAATATCAGCACGCATGTACTGTAGCAGCGCTGGAGTGTCAGTTTTAAACTACTACTTCTAGGAAGCGTGTTTGTAACCAGACACCTTCAAAGCAGGTGGTAACCATAGAAGCAGGCGTGTGTGTGTATGTGTGAAAGGAGGCCATTTCTTTGAAGCTATAGACTTAGAATGAAGATGAATTTATCCCTGAGCATTACTGTTAATGACATTGAGCGTAAACGACGCCTATTAGTAAATGAGGTGATAAAAGAGCACGTGTGCAGCGATGATTGGTTTAGGAGGAATTCTGGTGAGGACCTTGGTTTTATGAGTGCTGTGAACTGTCCGTGGTGCTGAAAAGTCATCTCCACTCTTTTAGCTCTTCATCCTGCCCCCGCCCCCATCAGTTTGTCTCTGTTCTCACCCCCACAGTGATCTATCGTGTGAGTGCGCTCCTTAATAGCACAGACACACACTTTTTTTAAGTTAGTTTTAGCAGGGCATTATGTCGTCTCATTTTAATTATTTCATTTTGTTAAGCGATTAGGAAACTCACCTCTTCGTGCATAATTACATTGAACATATGAATATACACTCACTGGCCATTTTATTATGCTAGTACTGTGTTGGACCCCTTTTGCCTTCAGAACTGTCTTTTAATTCTTCGTGGCATAGATTCAAAAAGGTGCTGGAAAAATTCCTCAGAGTTTTTGGTCCATATTGACATAATGGCACTACACGGTTGCTGCAGATTGGTTGGCTGCACATCCATGATGCAAATCTTCCATTACACCACATTCCCAAGGTGCTCTACTGGATTGAGATCTGGTGACTGTGGTGGTCATTTGAGTACAGAGAACTCATTATTATGTTCTCAGTCTGAGATGATTTAAGCTTTGTGGTGTGTTTTCCTGCTCAAAGAAGCCATCAGAAGATGGGTACACTGTGGTCATGAAGTGATGGATATGGCTGCAGAGTTAAAATTATAGTCAGTCAGTACTAAAGGACTTACAGTGTGAGAAGAAAATATTCCCCAAATCATGACACCACCAACCTGACCTGTTGATACAAGGCAGGATGGATCCATGCTTTCATGTTGTTTACACCAAATTCCGACCCTAACATTGAGGAGACAAGCCAATGTTTTTCCCGTTTTCAGCTGTCCCATTTTGGTGAGTTTGTGCAAATCGTAGCCTCAGTTTCCTGTTCTTAGCTGACAAGAATGACACCCAGTATAGTCTTACGCTGCTGTAGCCCATCATCTTCAAGGAGAGATGCTCTTCTGCATACCTTGGTTGTAACAAATGCTTATTTGAGATACTACTGTCATCCTATCAGCTCAAAGTAGTCTGGCCTCTGATCTGTCATCAACAAGGCAGTTTCTCCCAGAGATCTGCTGGTTACAGGATATTTTCTCTTTTTCAGACTATTCTCTGTAAACCCGAGAGATGGTTGTGTGAGAAAATCCTGGTAGATCAGCAGTTTCATAACTGAGGGCCACATAAGAAAAATGAACTCATCAAACATTTTTATTTATTGCTGGGATGTGTCCATAGATTTATTTTTTTGACACCAGCTGTGAGTGTTAGGAGGATTTAGTCTGCTACAATGGCAAAAAAAGAAGAATTTAAACTGGAGAGAAATGCTCCCTTGGTCCTGGATGACATGAAATGTGGATGAATGAAATGTGTGCACTCTTTCTACATTGCCATGTACTGGTTTTGGCCTGTGGGCCCACACTTTCAGAACCTTAGACCCAACACAAACACAGGAAAAGCAGAGTTTCAATACCCTGTCTCACACTCAGAGAGCAGAAAGTTATCTATTAAACTATATGAGCTAAAGAAAAATAGCCACCAAAAGTCCCAGATATCTGTAAGCTGCCTTTTAAAAATGGTGCTTATCTGTAGTTGAAAGGTCACTGTTATGTTCCCTCCAATGACCACGGATTATAGCTCAGATTGAGTCCTTTCTAACCTTCAGTAGTCTTGAAAAAGCCATTCAGGCTCTGTCTGCTCTCATCTGGGTTTTTGTAATTCACTTTATGCAGGGCACAGCCACGTGGCAATCCCCTACCTGCATTTAATCCAAAAAACTGCACCTGTAGGATTTTGGCTAATGCTTAGACATGAGAACATTTTATGCCTGTTTTCCTTCCCCGTGGTTGCTTTAGAGGGAAGTTTTAGGCTTTATGGGGTCAAGGTCCCTAATTCATAATATGCAACCTTCTATTGTTTATGGTGGCCTTATCTACAGGGAGCCAACAGGCATAAAGAATAAGAGGATTGTTTATGGACCCTCTGTTATTTTCTCCATAGTCCTGCTCTATTCTGTTTCATTTTGTGGTGTAATACCTTTTGTAGCTTTGTTAGTTTAGTCTACCCTCTCAGTGTCTGTAAGGGAGACACATTGGCCATATGCTTTCATAACTTTTTTTTTTAGTATGTTGAAGTGAAGCATTCATTGTCCTATTTCTGTCTTAATACATTCTCTTAAATCTGCTGACTACAATCTTTCACGAAACTGCAGGAGAATATGACTGCACCTCATTTATGTATTGGCTAGAATACTAATGACATGTCTTTTATTTTTTATTTTTCCTTCAATCATTTCAAGTAGTCTCTTATCTGTGGAGCAAATGCTGTTCATCTTTGCTAGTGTAAATGAAGAGCTGCAGTGCTCCTGGTCCTTTATTCCTGTTTTCAGAATTCAGCTTCTCCTGCCATCCATATTGATGATAACATGTCTGTACCTGTGACTGCTACTCGTTACCGCTGCTGCATGTCCTAGTGCTGTTATTAGCTGCAAAGTGCAGGCATCCAGCCAGCAGGAGAGGAGCCTTGTCTGAGATAAAGTCCCCCTGGAGGTCATTAATGCTTGAGTTCAGTTATTTTTATGCCTTCTCAGTTTGGACTAAATTTTATTACAAGCTTTTAGAACTGTAATCAATTTAACCTTTTAAACTAGCGAGTCCATCAATACGAGCTCATATTGTGCAACCAAACATTGTAGATTATTGTTTGTATTCTGGTGAAGATGCTGGGTAACATTTTTGATCTGGTGTAACATCACTTCTTTTTTGCACATCCTAAAACCTAATTAAAATTGTTGGGGATGTGCCTTGAAATACCAATTTTTTTTGTGTGTGTGTTTTGTCTTTGTTATTTATCCCTCTTTGTAACCAGATAAACAAATTCTTCTTAATAGTTGTTTTAAAGTCTTTCAGCCTTCCATCACAAAGTCTTTGAACATTAGCACAAAATTGATGGGAAATAAAAGATAAACATCAAATGCTGCCATCCGAAAATGTCATTTTCTTAGCCCATTTGCCGATGGCCATCATCAATGAGAAGGAAATTTTTAGATGAGGTATCTGGTTATTTAGCAAAGTTCCAAGTGATCATGCACAGCAGGGACTTTTTCTGCATGATGAGTTGATTCTGGGGGGATGTGGGACCTGTGCCCTGAGCTCGTCTGATCGGGCCTTTATGTACGTACAATATATCTGTGAAAACAGTCAGCAGCAAAACAGAATTTGGCCACCAAGAGCAAATCAATATCAGTTTAAGTGTACGCTATATTTGGAACATTTTTACCGATTTACCTCCTGCCCGACAGCTCTTCCTGTCGAGGAAGTGAAGCTGTTACACTCGACCAGACTCTGCTGATTAAAATTAATAATTTTACCCCACAAAACACGAGTTGTTTGTCTACCACTGCTCAGTGCTCAGTAAGTATGTAGTATTTGCTGACTTCACTGATTTTAATGCGTTAATTCAGAACTTATCTACACAAAGTAGATGAGAAATTCCTGTTTTCTGCAAGGCATTAAACTAGATTGTTGCTACTGCTGGACTTGGTCTGTGGCTTGCTGCTTAAAAAGTTGGAGGTAAATGGGTTGGCTAAAAAAAAAAAAAAAGGAAGATGAAAAGTTGAAAATAAATAAATTGGAGTCTTTTACTTTGATCTGACATTTTAAGGGGATAAATCTTAAGCTGTGAAAATCTGAAACAAATTTGCACATGGTGAGAATTAACTAGGGGTTTTTATTTTAACATTTGCACATCATTAACACAACTACAGTAGATAACATTTCAATAAGTAACTGGAGGCTTTAATTTTGAATAAGTAAGAATTAAGCGAATCCTGTTGAGCTGCCATCATTATCTGGGGGCTTTAATTTTGAAAATGTAGTCAACAGAAAAATGTATGAAACTGAAGGCCTTTATTTTGAAAATACCTTCTTTTTTTTTCCTTTTTTTTTTTAAAGCTTATTGGTCTTAGAAACTGAGGCTTTTACCTTCAAACTTAGTGAAACTATATACTGATGGAGCTGCGCTGCCTCTCCATCCTCGCTAGAACAAAAATAGCATTGAGGCTGAAAATATAATTTATGCAGTTATATTGCATAAATTATATTATTTAAAAAAATCGATACATCACACAGCTCTGTGCTCTGCTTTGATAACTTGATCTCCTCAATTATGAGTTTAAGCCTGCTCTCACAGGTTTTTTTTTGTTTTTTATAACAATCAAAGGTGATATGCTTACCTGATATATCAGTGCATCTCAATAGTTTTCTCATTAGAGTCCTTAAACAAGAAAACAAAGCATGTCTAATAAACTTTGCTGATGATTGACTGACTGAATATGTGTGTTTAGTCATTTCAAAATCCACCAGCCGTGTCTGTGCAGCTCAGCGGGTTCTAAGTTTCTGTCATTTGTGACAGATGAAATTTCACCACTGAATGAGCGGCTGTCTGGACGATCTTGATGAATCAAGTTGTGACGTCCATTCATCTCGGCAGTCTCGTCGCCTTGAACTGAACTCCGCTCTCACCAAGTATCCAACTTCAGAACTCAGTATTAATTTCTGTGTTTAATGCCAAGTCAAATATTTGTAAGGTGAAGCCATAAATTTTAATCTACAAGTCCAGAAATAGTTTTCTGGCACATGTACTAAATGGTTGAGGCTGAACGACCTCATTAACTCTGTTTTCAGCAGGAACAGGCGGCTGTTTTCTACTAAAGTTGCTCTGACTGTCCTCCACTCCGCAAAAACATCTCATGTTAATGTTTAAGCCCAAAGGAAACATTGAGCAACCTCTGGCTCTATGAACAGTTACCAAGAGTAATCCCACCGTTCGTAACCCTCCTGGTGGAAACTCATTAACTCATAATCACTTGGGATTCATCTTATAATTGCTTGTTTTTAAGTTTTGAACTGCAACAGCATTCTCTTTAAAATCACATTAAAGCGGTAAAGATGCCATTGCACTGAGCGCTCTGAATTAAATTCAGAGTGCTGCATAATAACATGCAAAGTGGGTTAAGGATCTGCAGACTCTTCACAGCAGGCAGTCCGGGCCCGGTCTGCGTGTTGGCACCACTGTGGAAGACCAAACTCTGTCACAACTCTGGATTTGGCTCAAAGCTATGAATCAATTAATAGTATAACAAGATTTCTATCTGCCTCCCGCCATCTAATCAACACACTCACCATTAGCAGTCTGCGGAGCTGCTCCAGGCCACTCGGCTCCCGTTCCTCTAACTCGTGGCCAAGTCTTTGCATGTCAATGTCCCTGGCAGCAGACTATATGTCGACCCAGTGAATTTAGACCGCGGCCAAGTTTTCATCTCTTATTTAATCCCCTCACCCCATGGTCCCTTTGCAGGATGTTGATAAAAAGCAAATGTTCCAAACACAGGAGGGGCACACAGCATTTCCTCAACTTATGGTAGGAGGAAGACAGGTAAACCTGTCATCCAGCAAACTCGTCTCTTGTCTGTTGTGTTCTTCACTGTCTGTTTCTGCATCACTACACCACTCTTCCCCTTTTTTGTTTCTTCCTCAAAACCTCCTCAGACTTGAAACCAGTTAAATTAGCAAAATCAGAGAGATGAGGAAGCCTGTGGCTGATGGTGAGACAAGACTGCCCGCCTTATTGTTGCTAAGGCTCTGGCCAGAATAACAAAATTGATGTCCTTATCCCTATCCTGTCACATCTCCTGACTACTCGGCACGCCACAGAGAAGATGATTAATGAAACGCTAGTGCTGGCTAGATGCTGACTTGGTAGCTAACCCTGGCATTGACTCTGGGGACTGAGGCCAAGGCCGGCTTTTAGGAAGAGGAGCGAGTCAGGAAGAAAATTCAGCTGTAAGCTCTTGACACGTCATATGGGGGGGGGGGGCAACAACAATCTAGTGCTTTCAGAGGCCGTCTCCGAACACAAGTTTGCTGAAGTGTAGTAGATTAAGCCTGTGTACAAGTATACAGTAGGGAAAAGACGGTGTGAATGAGTAATGTGCCGGAGACAAAATTAGACTCAGAGGCTTATTTAAAGCCAAGCTTGCTGTTGAGGCGGGATTATTGATGCTATTTGTGGGCGCGAGATGGTGGTAAAGGAAAACGCGCGTACGACATTCTGGATAAGCAAATGAGCAATAGATTTACTGTCAGCCGAATCAAAACCTCCACTTATTTACAAATGGCTAAACAGAGTTGTACATGGTAATCTTTAAAAGCTGTGTCACACCAGGTTTTGACTGCACGACATGTTTGCTAAAAAAAAAAAAATAGCGTTTTAGTCATCAAGCAGAGATGGACCAAAATTATAACTTGCCGTTGTGCTCATTGTTAGTCCACCCAGTGAATGCGTATGTCTGCTTTGATTTGCACTTGTTAGAAAGCGTTTTTTAGCTGGTAGTTGCTCTGCTTTCTTCACCATCTAACAAAAAACAAACACCAGTGAAACTGGCTCACAGAGCATCTGACGGTGGAGCGCACATTTAAACGCAACGTCCAAAAAGATCACTGTATTGATTTATTGGCTGCCATAAACAACAGTTGGGTGGATGAATGGATGATTTTTTTTTAAATACATGAAAGGAGATGGCAAAGCAAATAAATACAATTGCAGACTAAATAAAAATGTCAGCACTAACACATTTCTTTTTAGTGATTTAAATCAGTTAGGCCAGTGAAACTTCAATCATTAATGCATCCAACATGTTGGTGTTTTAATTGCCCTCAAGGTAATAAACACAGAACTGGATGTAAGGGAAGTTTGTCCCTTAGCAGCCCACCCACCAGCAACCCTGAACTGGATAATGAATGGGCGGGCCACAGCCCCCTGGTGGGTTGTGAAGGTACTCCAGGTTGTCGCAAGAAGTAATTTACAACAGATTAAAAAAAAAAACAAACTTAATTTTCAGTACTATAATTTAGTTTAACATTTGAAAAGGAAACAAAACGAACAAAACAAAATAATTGGATTAAAAAAAACACTCTGTTCTTCATTTTCTCACCTACTTTTTAACCTGATCTCTTATATTTTATCCAGAGAGAAAGAAGCGGTAGCTGTCATGTCCCAAAAATAAAGACGTTCATTCTGTGTTACATACAGCATCCAAAACATTAAAAACAGCCCATAAAAATAGCTTGTATGAAGTAGAATAGCCCAATAAAACAAAATACAAAATAATATAGAAATTCTAAAAGAGAGAGGGTGTTATCACACCCTGTTCAGTTTTTTTTTTCTTCATAGATTCACAATCAGGAGCCTCCACAAAGATCTGGGAAGTGAAGCGATATGAGTCATTTTCACGGTCTCACTGAGCACTCGAGACGCGGCGTTCTGAATTAGCTGCAGCTGCCTGATCATCTCTTTAGAGAAGCCTGTGAATGCTCATTACAACAGTCAAGTTGACTAAAGACGGGCAAGCTTCCTGAAGTCCTGCTGAGACACAAGTCATTTAGTCCTTAATGCGTTCACAAGGGTTGAAGGCTGACTGCAAAGCAGTGACTCGACATTGAAACAACAATGAAACATCCCCACACAATAAATGTGAACCAACAAAGGCAAAAGGGGGTGACGTTATGTAACCCACTCGGTGAGTCTAGTACACGTACTGGCTTTCCAGAGATCAGTAAACTTGCGATTTAACACTATACATATATATTGACCTGAATATGACAATAAAATATTCGTCCCCCCCCCCCCCCCCCCCCGTACAATAATGAAATACGAGTTGAAAGCGCCTGCCGATGTCTTCAGTGCAGAGACAGACCAGGGACTGAATCATCTGCCAAGCTGCCAAGAATTCCTCCTCAGAGTTTCACTATGGGGCGGGGGGGCTGAAAAATAATAAGAGAAAATAATTCTGACCGAGCCTGACAGTGAACAAGTGGGAGTGTGTGACGGATAGACAAGCTGTGCACATGTGTTCCCAACAGGACACGTCGAAGAGAGTTTGTTTTAAAAAATCTTTTTCCACAATAGTTTGCAGCTCAGACCTCTGAACTTAGGCTGTTACAGCTGGTTAAGAACTGTCTGGAGTAAACACGTTTGCGTGCCTTTAGGCTTGCCCTCTGGCCTTGTGTTTACATACTTGTGTTCCTTCATCTCGAATAACACTGACAGCAGATTTGCCTGCCGCATCGCCAGAGTTCAGAGTGCATCTCGATGCCTTAAGGCATCCTGAAAGGTCAACATTTGTGCTGTTTACTAAGGAGTAGAGGGCACTAATGTTGGGCTGGTGAAATCACAGTGAAGGAAACAAAAAAATTCTCTTTCCTTAATAACTGCAGCTAACATAGTTTTGAGCAAGATAATTCGCATTTAACGATCAAGCGACCTGCAGTTGAAGCATTCACTGCTGTATGTTAGTGAAAATGATTAAGGGAACTGCTAAAAACATGCATACCCTACAAGCTTAAAACTCTACAACCAAACGAGTTCACATGTTTTTGTTTTTTGTGCATATTTCCATTTATCACAGACTGTTGGCTTACATAAGCACTGTGCTGGGGCGTCTGATAGCATTTTCTATCGCAAGAGGCTCATTTACTAGTGAAAGTTCACACTCCTACAAATAATTCATATTTACAATATACAAATCACAGTGTGCTTGCTATGATTTGTAATAAAGGCGCGCTGTTAAAAGGTCTGTACGGATGCAGTAGCCTGTAGAGGATGTCACATCTGTCTCATAGTGGACGTATCTTACTGCATTTTTATGGTAAAGTGAAGGGAACTGTCTGTCAGATGTTTCATGCTGTAAAGATTTGTGAGGTTATGAATAATCATTTAAAAAGAAAAACTGGACCCTTTAATGCTTTAGTCAGTTTTTTTTATATCAATACCGGCAATATTCATGAGAATTACAAAATAAAATTTTAATTTGTGTCATCGAGTTATTAACCCCCTTTTTATGGTTATACTTATAGCAATACAATTTCCAAAATGCACATTTAGGTGTTTAAGTTCACTTGGTCTCCTGGGCATTTATGCAAATCAGTTCCATATTTAGTGAGGTAATGCCTCATTTGCATATTTAAACATACATTTTCAAAAAACCTGCAATACAAAAACACATGGGGAAGTTTCATATTTTTACCAGTAAATTGTGTATTCCAATAAAAATGTTGGAAAGTTTTACAATTCACATTTTTAAAAATAGATTTTTTTTCCCTCAATCTCTGAGCCTGAAATATTCACTTCAGTCACGCTTGCATACACCACCTTTCCTTTTTTTTTTCTTTTTTTTTTTTTCCTGGTTAAGGTTTGTACAGGGTTTTTTATTTACAGAACATTTTAACTCCCAAAGTTTAAAAAAAAAACAAAAAAAAAAAACAACAGGATGTTTTGAACCTGGATTTACCTGATATTCAAATTTGTCTTCTGGAAAATTATGCAAATTACTGCATATTTCAATTGGTAATACCTTGTTAACATGAATATAACATTTCTTAAAACATATTTGTAAGTATCAAACTTTGTGTTGACTATCCCCCTGTAGGGGAGACACTAATGGGGAATAGTCAACAAATTAACACTGATGAAAGTTCCAGCTTTCAGCCAGTGTCCGAGCCTCTCCGTTACACTGCAGGGACCCCAGTTAAAAAAAAATAGTTTTCATGTGAATGCACCCTGCAGGTCTATTTTCCCGTAGCTGCTTGCTGCACTTGTGATCAGTGTTGATTTGATTTTAGATACAGTACTTGTAAGGATTATTTTATTTTGGCAGCAGCTGCCTGTAAATTAAGTGAACAGATTGAAGTGTTGTGCTGGCTGCAACACTCCGATTTACCAAATGAGCGGGTGTCTCTTTGAAAACTACCCTTGTGGTACCCTTGAGCAAGACACTTAGCACCTAGCTGCTCCACTGGCCAACAGTTATTTGGCCACCATCTTTTACTGGCCGGCTTCCAGTTGTGACTGTGTGTGTGTGTGTATGTGTGTGGCTGTACAAGTGTGAAATGAGTTATGACTTAAGTTTGGAGGATCAGCGCTTCTCCTCCTTCTTATTATTCTTACATTTGACAGCTTCAGCTCTCTGCCTCAAGGACAAAGGTACAGCTGCAAAGATCCACTGACGCTGGTCTTTGCCTTTGCTGTCATATCGTCTGCAAGTTTGGAAGAAAACATCTCTAAATCTGACTTTATCCTGGAAAAAATGCCCCTTTTTCTCATCCCAGGGTCTGAAATATTGCTGTTCTCTCAGATGATGTCACGCACTGGTTGTGGTAATGGTTAGACACGGTCGTATTTTAAAGTGCTAATACACAATGCTTAACAAATTTATCATAACATGAAAAGACAACTATTTTAGAAATCTGTCAAAATAATTGTTTAAAACAAACAAACATTATTTATTAGGGAAATAACAAACAGAATTTTTGTTCTTTTACCCAAATTTGAGCCGACACACTGGACATTGGGCATAACATTAAACCACTAAAATAAAAAATTTCTGTTCAGGAATGAAAGTAAATAACTGTAATTTGGCATCATAGTCAAAAAATTATAACATTTTACTATTTTTGTTCAGCTTCTTTGTAAATTGGAAAATAACAATGAATAAGAATAATTATATTTTAAAATGTAAAAATATAATTTTGATTACAGAGCTTGCACATACTGTTGGATTAACCATCACAGAAACATAAATGATGATTTTGGAGATTATTAATACTGTTGATTTAGGGCAGCTGTGCCAAGCCTTACATCGGGTGGTGGTCTAATAGATTTAAGCACTGCAAGTCCGCATTAGGAGTTGCGGTGGACAAGAGCTCGGTTTGTGTTTTGAACTTCGTTTCACTTGGTTTTTATTCGCTCGTTTTTAGTTTTAATTCAATATTTTTTTTGCTTCCTTTTCATTTTTGCTCCGGTTAGGTTTAGGTAGGCTAAGTTGCTCTGGGCCTGAAAAATGAAGCCAATGTGGAATTGCCAGAAAATGCAGTTCTTCTTGGAGTCTGTGGGGATTGAACCTCAATCCCCATTGACTCCCATGTAAAAATGCCCAACTTTACAGCATTTGAAGGCATATTTGCAGCCTGGCACACAAAATACACACTAAAAAATTGTGTTAGCCCGTCTGCACTTTCCTCTGTTATAACTTGTGACTTCTGTAGAGCAAGTTGCCTGCTAATCGGAACATCAGCGGATCAATTCCCCGGCTGCCCTGGGCAAGATGCTGAACCCTGAGTTGCTCTGATGCATCTGTGTGTGTGTGTGTTAGACAAAGTACTTAGGTATACAAAAAAAAGTGCTTGTGTGATTGGGAGGACGAGGTTTGCAGTAGAGAGTGCTCATAATCTAAAAGTGCTAAATAAACACCTCTCCGTTTACCATACATGACCTCTGAACTCAGGGTGAATATTTTTTGTGGATACTGGAGTCTGAATTATTTGACTAATATTATCTGGCTCGCTGTGTGGTACAGACCATCCAAAAAGTTTGTGCTTTAATTTTAATGAATGAAATTGTAGGGTTTTTTTGTTTTGTTTTTTATCAGTTCTAACAGTAATTAGCAGATATGTGTCTGTGTGCTGCACCTGTACAGCTTATTAATGCAGATTGTTAACCAAGCTACTGTTAGCTTATAACTTTGCAGTCTACCCCCTTGTCCAGTTCTAACTTTTGGCTTCAAATTAAGGGGTCTAAAACCAGTGTGGCTACATCAGAACCAGCAGAAACTACTTGGTTGTGTTTAGGCACTGAAAAGGAGCTGGTTAGATTTAGAAAATGTATCATGGTTAGGGATAAAACAAGCCTCCTCACTTCTCTTCTGAGTTTGGAGTTGGAGACTGGTCTCACTGCTGTCTAAACCCAAACGAAACCAAAGGAAACGTCTGAAATTTGGAGACGCTTTGATAAAACTACAGCATGGGAAAGTGCTTGGGATGGCTTCAAACTGCGGCTGCCTCACAGAATGCTGGAAGTGTTCCCACAATTTTCTCCAAACATTTACTCAACCCGCAGTGAATTAATATTATCACAGTGCAAACTGTTTAATTTCCCCTGACCAACAGATGTTCTCTTTGGCAGTCAAAACTGAGCCGAACTCTCCTCCTGCCCACAATCTCTACATTTCAAACCATATTTTTCTTCTCCTAGAAAAGTGTTTTGCTCAGCTCAGGCTGATGGTGAGCGACTGCTCACAAGTCGGAGCACAAAACTCTTGATTAAGTGTTGTTTTTGCTGCTTTGGCTGCAGAAGAAGAAAGAGAAGATTGATGGAAAGGAAGCTGATGAATGAATGGAGCAGTTAATAACTACTGTTTTTGTGATGAAATGTAACACGGGAGCAGAGCTCACTCCAAAGAAAAACAGCTGATTGATCTTTTTATGTGATTTTCAGCCAAACTCTGGCCATATTGTGGCATTTATATCATGATATATCATGGCTGGTTTTAATCACATTATCCTTCCCTTCCAGCAAATGCACTGTTTCAAAGTTTATTGTAGCTCCTCTGTTCAATTTGTCTCCATAATTATAATGTAAAATATTTATAAATTGCTTTAATTAAATGGGCGGCGGCCAGTTCTGACTGGCTTTGTGTTGTGGCATGTTGAACCAATGAATATTAAAATGTTTACCGGCTTAGGAGACTCGATGGTGAAGATTGAGCGGGGGATTATGGAAACACTCTGAGTTCTTATTGTAATTTAAATGCAGTCTAATTTAGTGCAGGACATGATGTTACATACTGAATTATATGCTGACTATTAAGCTATGATCCTTGTTGATTTTTATCCAGCTTCCTTACCTTGTCATGTTTAATTCTAGCTTCCTTTTGTCACTCATTAGTACATGCTCATGTACTGGAAACACTGCAATTTTAACCTCTGAGCTGTCTTTCCAGAGCTCTCTCATCCCTTTTCCCTCCTTTGGTGTCAACTATTTGATCATTCTGTCCATCTTAATAAAGGCATTTTCATTCTCCTCTAGTTGGTCCACCTGGGGTCCCATAGACTCCCTGCCAAAGTGGCTCTATTGTAATGGTCTAATTGCTTTACAATGGAGCCACCAAATGCTCCAGTTCACAGCAAAGGTGTCCCCAATCCATCACCTGGAGTCCACAGTGCTAAATCACCGGAAGAAGCTATTAATATCCGGTCAATGAGCTGAATCCCGCCATTTCTGGGCACTTCTTTTTGCAGCTGGGAAGTGACTCATTCTATTAGCCCTCAGGGTGCTCTGAGTTTAACAGAAATCAGATTTTATTAGAGCCTGAGTGAGACTACCACTGTCACGCATCATGTGAAAATTATGTTTTTTGAATGTATTTGGTACACAAGTGCCACACAGAATTGCCTCTAGGTATATAAGCTCAAAGGCTTCGGTTAATAATTCTATTTTTTTTTTCTTCAAATTGCAGCTGAGGCCTGTAGAAATATTAGGGTTAGGTTTGGGGTTGGGTTAAGGATTTTGAGCCCTAAACCCAAGCAAGGATGTCCTGCACCTGACTCAACAGATAAACTAGTGTAGTCTACATGTAATAGACAACAAAGAACCAAATTTAAATTGTATATTTAGTCACTTTGTTACTAGCAGTATGTCACAAAATCACATATGCTCCCTTATCTTTAGTTGAATCTATGAAAAATGCCAAAAATAATACAGTTTGACAAGCATAAAATAGTATAGTTATACCAACGAGCTGATTCCCGAAGAGCATGGCATATCTCAGGCGGGTCCTTCTAAATTTTGAGGAAACTGGACAAAAAAGACTGAGGTTTGCCAAATTACACAAGAACTCTGCTTAGAATCAGTGGCAAGAGGTCGTTATGGACCAATTAATCTAAGTTTGACTTTTTTTTTTGGCTCAAATTGTCAATATGTATGAAGGAGTTCAGGAGAGAGGTGAGTGTCTGCAGCCATCTATAAAACAAAGTGGAGACTCAGTCATGGTTTGGGGCTGCAATTCAGCAGTGGTGTTGGGGATCTTGTCAAAATTGATAGAATTGTGAATGATCCACTAATTAGAATTATAATATTGCCTTATATATTGGTTTTTCTATGTATGTTTGCATGAATGTCAATAAATTGATGCACCTACTTCCTACTTTCCTGGCAACCTATGAAGAAATTGGGGATGGTTCATGACTTTAGTACCATAAACTACTATTAGCCAAAGATGCACAGCATTGGAACTGAAGGGGAGAGGAAGTCACAGGCAACCGAGTGACTCAGGAAACGCCTCATTTCAAAATCTGTTCACATATAGAATAAAAAAAGAGGATTTAATTCATGGAATATGATACATAATGCATTTTTAAGATTAGAAGGTAAGAAAAAATATGGATGAAGGATGAAGGTGAACTCATTATTCATTCAAACACAAGTTACACTATAGGCTGATAATTCTGATTACAGGTAGTATCAGGTGCATGCACCTGCCCTAACCTTACTTGGGATTGAATTGAGCTTGCTGGGCATTTTTCTCTGAGGCTCCATGTCAGCCATCGTAGGTGTCATGAGGCTGCAGGATTTCTGCTTTGAATAGCAATGAGGATTTGCAAGGTTCCATTGTTACTTTTTTTTTTTTTTTTTTTTTTTTGTCTGTTGCTCTCTGACATACATAATCAGGAGATGGGGACAGGGAACGGAGAGATGTGTCTGTAGCTACAATGCACACACAAAAGCTCAGGTGATTATTATCCTGCTCAGAGAGTCAATTAGAGAGAGATACAGAGACCTTTCTCGAGTGACAGATATATTATTAAAGGAAATAAATTAGTTTGCATTTTTTCCCCTTTTTGTGTATCCCACAGGGCCTCTGATTCAGTAATAAGACCGACTTTAAAATAATCCAGTTTAATGCAGTTGTCAAGAAACTTGACCCGTCTTTTTACTTTTAAGTTGCACTTTCAACTTAATGAACATTTTCATATATTTAAAAAAAAAACTGTACGTGGAGCTGCAGCATAGATACTGTAGCAGATTTAACTGTTTTGTCTACTTTTTTTTTTAAGTGTGATTGATCAGTGCCATCTCCAGAGCTGATTCAAACTCAGCTAATGTGTGTTTTAAAGTTCTTAATCCCATCATTTTTCTGATGTCAGTACAAGCAGGGTTTTTCTTTTACAGAAAAGATGGCATTACTCCGTAGGGGTGGGAATCGGAGTAATTCACACTAGGATGTATTACCATATGTTGATGATGGCATCAGCGATACACCAATTCTGCAGTACTTGACACATGGCAAGACATTTATCTAAGATGCATCGTGATATTTATGGAATCAAAGAAGTTTGTTTTTTATCACAGTCTCATTTAACTTCCCTTCATTTTACCCTCATTCATTTGATAGTGCCACCACATGGAATCTTAAAGGTGGTGGGAGAATCTTCTCAGATTACCTGCCTGTTATAATACAAATATTCTTATTTAGTTTGTTTACTAATCCTATGGCCAAACACTACATGGAAGCATATCATGAGAGGGATTCAAACCCCATGTATTGAAGCTATTAGATTTGATGCCAGGGGTGGGAATAAACTCCAACACCCCAAATAAAGAGCACCCTTATTGGTTACCTTGGCCTTAATAAGGACTTATGTATCCGTCCTTCCATCTTTCCATCCTTCCTTCCTTCCTTTCTCTGCTTATCCGGGGCCGGGTCGTGGGGGCAGCAGCCTAAGAAGAGAAGCCCAGACCTCCCTCTCCGGAGGGAGCCCAAGGCGTTCCAAGTCCCTGTTTGTGTAATTGACCAAAATTGACCTACTGATGTCTTTAAACATTAGAGCAGGTGGAACGGGGGGGGGGGGGGGTCATCTACCAATCGGAAGGTCGTGGCTTGATCCCTGGTTTGTGCGGTACACATGTCGAAGTATCCTGAAGATACTGAACCATGAGTTGCCCCCAGTGCGTGTGTGTGTTAGAAAAGTACTTAGGCATAGAGAAGTGCTGTATAATTGCGTGTATGTTTAGGTGAATAAGACTTGTAGTAGGAAGCGTTTTGAGTGCCCAACTTGAATTACTTACCCATATAAATGGGTAAATGACCATAATATTGTGTGTATTTGTTCTACTTAACCATTTATTTACTGCAGGTTTTAATTCCTTGTGTCTACGCTACATTTGTACTTCATTACTGATTCTTTTGAAGTCTAGAGAAATGTTGTACTCAGCATTGCCCTTACAGGCTAAAGAAAATGATGCATGTACTTAGTGTTGCACACCTGTGGTGAGTGAAGCCAATAGGCACCGGTGCATTTTTGTCTTTAACCCAATAAAATAGTCATTTTTATTACTTTTCCAAACCTACCTCGACTGTCTGGACTTGAATGTTTTATAACTTTTTTTTTTTTTTTTTGGTTCACATTCTTTCCATTTTTCTTATCGATATAACATTGTGACATCACTTACAGATTCATAGATTCGACTTTTCCCAGTTCCAGTATGATACAGATAACCTGGTTTTGGCATCTGCTCATATTAAGTAACCATTCTTTATCAATGTTAAATTAAAGACAAACAGAATCCTGACATTCACTGATAAGTACACTTCTTAATGTGCACTGTTGTGCAAAACAACTGCATTTTGGCTGTGAGCTGTCATCAGCTCAATCAGAAAAAAAATCCAATATGCTCTCCTTTGTAACAAAAATCTGTCTGACCCTTTGCTGTCAGGTTCCTGCATGCTGTGTTAGCTGTCACGCTAGCAACTGGTGCACAGCTGCTGGTGTGTTGCATAGTAGATGCAAAACAACATAGAACTGAATTGAATAGATTGGCTCGTTTTAGCGGATACCTGATGCAGCTTTTTTTAAGTTGGGACCAGCCTCACACCAGTGCATCCCTGGAATCTTTAACGCTCTTACTCAGCTACAGCACGATAATTTGGATGACCCTTCATGACCGCATTATTAATGAGTAATCTTACAGCTGCAAATTTAATAGCTGAATTTAGTATTTTATCAGCAGAGTTACATATAATTGTTGGCTTGGTCACTGTAGGAGCTGCTTTTACTGTTGCTGCAATTGAAGCTCTGGTTTGTAAGTTCTATATTGGAGACTTTCTCTCTTACACACGCACACGCACACACACACACACACGCACACGCACACACACACTTACTTGTGCGCACACACACATACGCACGGGCACACACAGGCAAATTTTCCAGCACTGCCTGATGCAAGCAGCCATTCAGTGATTGCTCTACTGGAGGAAGAAGAAGAGGAATTTAATAGAGTTACGTAAGCACAAGAGAGGACGATTTCAATAATCTCTTCCTGAGAAAAGGACTTCCTGGGAGGTTGTGAAGTCCTCTGATGTGTGAATTATCAGGACAGGGGTGGAGTTAAAAACACTGGGAGTCTTCAAAGGAGAGCGGCTGGGTTGTATAAGTCACATGGGCATTCTGATGGACTTTTTTTTAACCTAGGTTTAATCACTTACATATTCAGAGAGAGAGAGAGAGCGCGAGACCCCCCACATAAACCTAAATCCTCTTTTGTGTGTTTGTCATATTAGATTATTTCCTTCAAGACACACACAGTGAGGGCCAGCAGTGAGTTGGTTAAGTGGCCCAGGTGGGGTTTTTTTATGTTTGGGACAACCGAAGAGGAGCCCTGCTGGTCATCTGATACTATGG
>JAVDPK010001041.1:674275-687518 GCA_034780415.1 Cichlasoma orientale | reverse complement strand
CACACACACACACACACACACACACACACACACACACACACACACACACACACACACACACACACACACACATTCAAGTGCTTTCTATCTAACATTCACACTCCAATGAATGCATGTGGGAGAAACTTCCAGTTGAGTATCTTGCCCGAGGATACCTTGGCATGCAGACTGGAGCAGCCGAGGATCAAACCACCAACCTTCCAATTAGTGGATGACCTGCTCCACCTCCTGAGCTACAGCCACCCCAAAGTACAGTAGTAGTATTACAGTAGACATTTTTGAGGCCTTAACTATGAGTTGATAAGATAATTGAAATATTCTGAGGCTTGCATTCATATTTGATACATAAATAAAAAAGAATATTATAAAGGCAGGTTAATAGAAACTTGATTTCTAAAAGTGTCACTGTCCTCCTTCTCCTTTTTTTTTTTTGTTTTTTTGTTTTCAGCAGACACAGCATTGACATATGGCTGCAGCCTGCCCTTATGTAATTGGATTTTATGTAAATTAAAGCGAGTTAAAAGTTAAAAGTTACGTAACATTAACTTCCTTTTCAGGTAGTTATTCATCTGAAGTCCACATCCATTTCTCAATTTGAAGCCGTAGTACCAGAGGCTAATCTCTGTCTGAACTGCCATGCCGAGACAATTACCCGGAGATAAGATGATGACTGCAGGGTATTTGGAAGATTGAAGTCTGAAGGACAATATGGGTGGCATCACATGATGGGCATTAATTCTCCCCTGATATTCCCAGGGTCAAACTAAGCAGCTGCAGTCATGATAAATGCTGATTCGGCTCAGATTATGACTGCTGACAAGGTGGCCTGTTTAAAGACTTAAATCCAGCTGTGGATGGATAATTGACTCCATGTTGAGGAAATATGAATATTTGAGCTTTGATTTATGTCTGTTTTGTATTAAGTGCTTATAGTGATGGATGGAGGTTAAAAGAAAAAAAAAACTGAATCAGGGGAGATGAGAAGGAGGGGAGGAGACTGGCGAGACATCAGGAGATTGAGCTGGACATTTTGATCTGTCCACAGCTGCGGTGCTTTTTCCAATTCACAGTTATCACCGGTGTCCTCTTCAGCCCTGTGCCCTCTGCTGATTTGATCCCTTTGATCCCTAAAGAGGAGAGAATTAGGTGACAAAGAGAAATCGGGTCACATTTCCAAACTTCTTTTCTTTTAAATTTAGATAATAAAAAATATTTATGCTTGTCGGTAATTCACTTGGTGTTTTATGTCTTTTAAAATGTTCATTTGGAAGTTTTGTAAATAAAAATGTACCTGTAACTAGGTTTTATGGGCGATTACAATTTGCAGACACCAACATTTATTTATTCATTAGTCTTTAATTTTAAGATTAGAATTTAAGCTTTATAAAAAAGTTTTTACACTTATATTTTTTTCTCTACTCGCCTCTTTATTCCACTGCTGCATGTCATTAAATTTTGTCTTCTCTCAGTCTGTGTCTTGGCCTGTCTCCCTGTGCTCTCTCTTTTCTCTTTCCTGTCACAGTCCCAACAGTCACAGCAGATTACTGCGCCTATACAGGCCTGGTTCTGCTGGAGGCTTCTTCCTCTTAAAAGGGAGTTCTTGTGTCCCACTGTTGCCTAGTTTGCTCATAGGGGACTCTGATTATTGTAGGGTCTTTACCTCACAGTATAAAGTGCCTTGTGGTGGCTGTTGTTGTGCTTTGGTGCTATATAAATACAATTGAATTGAACAGAACATTGAATTAGTGCAGGAAAAATGAAGGGCATTTTCACCCTTCTTTGTCAGTGAGCTACTGTCAGTGATGACAGACTACCTAATTTGAATTGTGACTCTATTGCTGCAAGGTTCCATCAGCATTGCAGCATTACTGACGCAGCATTATATACGGTGACTCAGGATAAGTAGCCTAGGTTAAAATCCTGCTTTACGTCTGTGTAACTGCATCCACTGTTTGCACTTCCTGTCATATGGAGTCCTCCAGCAATGCTCGGTTGAGTCATGTTTACATCAGCAGCTCTCTCCTTCATAGCCTGGTTGTACTCGGTGGTGTGTTTTTGTTGTTTCCACCTTTAGCCAGAACAGAAGCAGCTTCCTTTTTAGCTACTAAGCTGTCCTGGGAGACTGACGTGTTGACATGTTGGGGCTTGTGTCTTTGTCGTGTGCTCAGGAACGTAATTGCGTGTTGTTGCTATATCGCTGATATTGCGAGGTGACACTTTATTATCATGCAAAACAAACTGTACTGGCATTATTGTGGAGGGTATGATATGGCACAGCCCTGCTCTCTTGTTCTGAAAATCCAACAATAGCCACTTAATGGGATGCTAAAAGAGAAGCTTTATCATCTTAACTTCATTACAGTATGTAACATTCTGATTTTCATTAATCATTATTTACTTCTTTTATCCAAAGAGAACTGTGCTGCAGTTCTTATTTTATTAAATTAAATACTTGTTCCTGCTGCGCAGCGTGCGTGCATTTTGCAAGATTAGCTTGTATATCAGTCTATCACACTATTGGATTTAATGAGATTAGAATAACTAATACAGAACTGCAGTGCAAACACTTCATAGCATTTTTTTTTCTCATCACTATATTAGAGATTTGAGTAGATACTCAGTAGCGCATTAGTTTTTCTTCTGAAACAGGAAGCACAGGTGTTAAAAATCAGCTGAATATTTATCTATAGTCTTGTGAACATTGTGATGATGTTTTAACAAAAGGCTAAGCCCCCGACTGGCTATATTTACACAAGGCCTTTATTCTAATTTGAATTGATTTAAAACCCCAAACCCCAGTCAGAACAAACGGGCCCGGAGGGAAGGATTCATTTTTTTTTCCCAGATACTGATGAGAAGAAATTTTCTACTATATGAAAACAATTTAACAATTAATTTCAGGTTCAAAGGGTTGGGACGTGCGCATCTCCTATTTCCAAAAATGGCAGCCTCCAATCTGAGCTGGTGCTCTGCAGAGAGTTTGTTTTTAATACAAAATGATGGCACAATAATGGCAACCTACTGCTCTGAGGAGCCCATATATCTTCAGAGAGTTGATGAAACATGACCCAAAAAGATTAGATAGCCACTGAAAGAGACAAATGTGTGAAGTGTTCATCACTATTACCCATGTCACACTGTTCAAATTAAATTCAATGCCGCATGTAAACGCCGGGCCACATTAAATCTTATCTCATGTAAACAGTTGGTCTCAAATCTACAGTCGGAAGGATTTCAGTCTGAATGAGGAAAAATGTGTGCGTGTAACTGCAGCGCTACTGTTCCCACCAGGCAGTGCAAACCTATAGATATCAAAGTGTGTTCCTCTCTCAAAGTCCCTGGATTGCACTGCTTCTCTTTTGCTGGAGCCAGAAAGCTTCTTGTGTCTGCCTTTAGTCATTTCATACAAAATAACAAGGTGTGTGTGTGTGTGTGCGCGCGCACTTACGCATCTGTGCACCAGGCTAACATGGCAAGGAGCCCAGGTTATAATGCAGGCCTTACCCTCAGCTCATCACCCCATTAACCTCAACTGTGTGTGTGTGTGTGTGTGTGTGTGGGGGTGCTGTCAAGCTTAGTCAGCAAGGTGGAAGGCACTTGCAGTTTTGAAGCTGTGTGTTTGTGCAGATTTTTGTACTGTAAGTGTGTGTGTGTGCATGCATAAGAAGTGAGGGGGGACTCAAGTTGAGGTTCAGGACAGGTCAAGTGTTGGGGAGATGCAGCGGCCTCTGTGGTACTTCTGTCTGTACCGGGTGAGTACTCTTATACTTTATTACCTTCACTCTCAAGCCCAAGGCTATCAGCACCCACAGAGTTATTACACCTTATCCAGGCAAGCGCACACATGACATTACACTTAGAATACACTCTCACCACAGGCAATACACAGTGTTGTGAAACGCCGCCCTTGTGTAGCGTTCCCGAGATCTGAATTTCTGGTCGTTCTTGTCATGTCTCAGTGGGACATTTTCTCATTTGGGTGTTATGCATTCAGTCGGAGCGTTATGAAAACAGCTGGATATGTGCTTTGCCTGTAGTTTTAATACATCAATGCTTGATATTGTGCTTTGACCTCCGCCGTCTGCCATTAGTGCCTGCTTGTCTGGAGAGTCCATCACACTGTGAGAGGCCGGGGCCTTCTGTCAGCTCTCGTTCTCTGTATGATCAGGAGAAGAGGTTTCATGGGAGCAATTGCTCTCAGAGGCTCTGATAATAGCTCAGGGGACCTCTGATCACTGGCTCCCTCAGTGGAGCAATTACACTATTCACCACCTATTATACCCTTTCTGACTTGTATAAACGGTGGTCTTGCACATACATATTTGCACCCACTTTGATGTTTGCCCTCACACATACAGGAAGCTGTCCAATCAAAAATGTTAGCCAAAGCACACGTCTTCTTTACTGCTGATTGTTCCTTCGTATGAGTAACTTTCAGGATTAATCGACATAAACTGGTGTTCATATCCTAAAACAAAGTACCCGTGGTGATAAAAAGAAATGTTTTGCTGCTGCCTTGCGATAAATATATCAGAATGAAATATAATAATAATTGTAGTGACTAATTGTTAAATAACTTAGAAGAGGTTCAAAAGACAAATTACAAAGTGCTTTGCAGGATGAAGTCTGTACCAATAAAATGTGAAACGAAATGGCATCTAAGAAAGGACACAAAAGATTACTCCTATTACACACATGAAGGAGTGTTCAATAACCTTTATGCAAACTTAAAATGATGTGATGTCACTTAAAGAATGTAGCATTGCTTCATAATTAGGAGAAAATATGACAGGAAAATGAGTACGTTGGTCCAACCTCAGCTTAAATCACTGGTTTGGACATTTTTGTCTTGTCAAGTGATTAACCATGCAGTTCTTTAATATAGTAAAGAGTTACGAATGAGTGTGTTTGCTATGCATACAGTATAGATACTGTATCTATACATATCTGTGTGTATGTATCTATTATGCTTATATGTATCTAAGCCAGGGCAGCATTGTGCCATGAAGGTATCTTATTCGAGCCTATAAGCTGTGTGGAGTTTGTGTTCTCCTTGTGTCTGTGTGGGTTCTCTCTGAGTACTCCGACTTCTTCCCACAGTCCCAAGGACATGCATGTTAGGTTAACTGAATGATTGTCTTTCTCTCTGTGTCGGGGCCTGTGATAGACCGGCAGCCTGTCCAGAGTGTACCCTGCCGCTCACCCAATGTCAGCTGGGATAGCTTTCAGCCTCCCCCACCGACCCTGAACTGGATAAGCAGTTAAGAAGATGGATGGATGGCCATCTAAGCCACCAAGTGACTGGATGCTGCTGTTTCTGTTTAAAGTTTGTGTGTCTTACACAGAGATGCTGCTAACCTCTTGCATTGCTGCTACCAGTGTGGTTCTCTTTTTGCCTGTGTCGCAATAAGACAGCTGGAAAATGCAAGGCAGGAGGACCAGTCGGCTCTGTTTGTGTATGTGCGTATGATGGTTGTGGACAGCCCACACACACACACACACACACACACACACACACACACACACACACACACACACACACACACACACACACACACAGGTCTAAAAGCCCTGCTGGGAAGCATTTGTGAGCGACACCTCTGGGTGAGAGAGACGCAGATGGATGTGATGGTTGAGGAAACATTTAGTCAGTTTGTCTGGGTAGGCTTTCTTGACTCATACCTATTGTCTGACCCTGATTACAAACACTCACTCGTTCGCTTGCTCACTCACACCCACGTCTCACATTACAAGCCCAGCAGAAAGGCAACAACTGCATGACGGCAAAGAGCTTCAAAAGCACGGGGATGGATAGAAAGTGTGAAAGAGAAGGAGGGACAAAGAGACGAAGAAATGAGATGGAGACAAACAGTAGGTGATTTCTTACTCATTATTGCTCTCTGCTCAGGTCTGTCTGCTTTGTTGAAAATGAGAATGTGACGTCTGTAAGATTTCCACATTAAAAAATTAAAGGTGAACAGGGTTTAGGCACTTTTAAGGATGCTTCACACAAATCTATAATTGGCCTTGATCACCTTTTCCCTTTAAAACGGCACCTGTTCTTCTCCTAGCTCGCAGTTTTAAGCATGTAGATAGCATCTTGGAGAACGAGCTGTCTCCTGATATAATCTGAGACCGACTCCACCACGTTTAGATCAGGCCTCTCTGGGGAACAAACCATCTGTTGCAGGACTCCTTGCTCATTTTTATCATTGGAGATATCACTCTTTGGAGTTCTTCTGCATGCAATGAATTGGATACATATTTGACAGCTCCCTGATGGTGAAATGTATCAGATGTAAAGTAAAAATGATAAGTATATAAAATCTTTACGCAGTATGAAGACAATGGAGAGAGGGAAAGCGATGGAACCCAATAATGTATCTAACTAAAAATAACTATCAAGCAAACGGCTGAACAAACTCTGAAAGACATGCTGCAAAGAGACGTGTAAAACGTAACACATTTTAGGTTTGGGAAAACTTTTCAGAAGCCTTTACATACTTGCAGAGTAGGTAAATAGCAAAAGGCAAACCTTTACTAGGTTGAACAGTAACACCAAAAACAAAGTCCAAAATGGGAACACACAGAAATCCAAGATGCTCACAGGCAGCCAGGCAGAAAGAGCACACAGGGGCAGATACACAGATACTGTGAGAAAGAAGGGGAAGGACGGGACTAACTGAGGAAACAGGAGGTAAATGAGACACCAGTGAAAGGAGTCAAGACAAACAGGAAGTCAAAATGGAAACAAGAAACCAGAGAGAACTATCAAAGTAAAACAGGAAACAACTCTACTAAACACAGGCATATAAAAATCATACTAAACAGAGAAACACTGGGGAAACAGCAATAATAATAATAGTAATAAAAAAACAAAATGAAATCTCACAAAACTGAAATGAGCCACAAGAATATCAAGAAGCACTCGAAGGCAGCTCTCTCTCAGTGCAGTGTTGATTTTAGGGTGTCATGACAGATTCTGAGTACACAAACATTATGTAGGAGCAGGTAATGGATGATAGGTATTGATTTGTAAATAACTGAACATGAAGCTTTTTGTATAACATTTTGAATCCCCATATACCAGCATCATTTCCTAAATGTTGCCAGACACATGCAGTAGAATTTGAAGCAGAGTTTTAAGATAAGACATTTTATAAAAGTTTGACCTTATTTGACCTTTAAAAAGAGGTCAGAGGTCAAAAGCAATGAGATATTTAGAATCTCTATATATCATTCCCTTTATGCCTATATGTTAAGACAAACAATGGCAGCAAGAAACATAGTTTTAAGCAGCTCTATACAGTATATCATCAAAATCAGTTTGAGCTCTGGAGCTCAGAAGTCAAATGTGACATATTTTAAATCTTCATATCTACTTTCTTTATGTTGACTATTGTATTTACGGACAGAATGACACGCATGCACGCCAATGCTACCAAAAACATAACCTCCTCGGCAGCAGTAATAAACCGAAGGCAAGAACAAAAAATATTCATTCACTAATATTAAATAAGAACCCAAACCTCAAGCCATAAGAGAGCCTGACACTTGCTTTATTAACAGCTCAGCTGTTTAAGAGAGGGAATAAAATGGTTTCGTTGGTTAAGTTAATTAGTTTTTCCATTTTGCAGGCTGTCATACTGTAGTATTAAGTCCTCTCTCAAGAATACTGTGCAAAAAATGTGGGCATCTCCTGCACCTTTTGTTCTAAAAAGTAGTTTTTGCATTTTTTTGCTGTGGGCCAGCGTATTTATTATACAATATTTTGCTATAAAAATGAGCTGAAGCTGTTGAATCTGTTTTATGACATTTTAAATGCAGACAGTGGTGCTGAATTATAAAAATGGTACAGATCTGCAGTGCTATAGAGAAGCTGTTGGTATGTACCTGAGGGATATAATAAATGCAAAGTGATGCAGTCGTCAGGTTCATTATATCATAAGAGCCCCTTGTTGGCACTCAGCATCGTCGTCACCCACATCCAACACTTACTCATGGTGTCGGTCTTTGTCCCTGCTATCATGTAACAGTATCGCCGTTTTCGGCTTTCACTGGCTGCTTTGCATGTGAGTCATTAGACTGGAAGCTGTGGGTGTATTTCTGTCATGTAAGAAGGTAAAAGCAATCAAACTGCAGGGTTATGTTCGAGGAGACGCTTGCAGTTTACCTGAGGACACGGCTGAATGTAACGCTATTGAAGTCTTCAAAAATATTATTACTGCTTTAATACTGTATTAATACGACCTGTTCCAGTTATTTTAATTTGTTGATCACATTAAGGGCTGGGGCTTATATAGCAAGGTGATTACACTGTTTAAGGCTGAATAGCATTTCAAAGTGTGAAGTAGTAATGCAGTAATATTACAGTTTGATCAGATGGTTTTACCAGTGTTGCTGTGTGGGTCAGAGGTGTGGAGCCATGAAGATATCGCATTTAATGAAGCTTTTCATGTTACGTTTCTGAGGAATATATAAATAAAAATGCTGCAAATTGTGCTGTATGTGGAGAAAGTTGAGTGTAGGATGGCACTTCTTGTGTAGATTGTTGTATGGCAACAAAAATAAATTCCTTATGTTTAGTTTCCTAAAGAATCAATACAATAAGGTTGTTTTTAAGTCACAGAGACCTAAAACAAATATTTGATTACACAGGATTTTCTTATTAATGGAGATGTACCTGCGCGGCGAATGATTGGTGTGTAAGAGCTGCAGATGAGATGAGGATATCTGATATCCTGAGGCAAAATTGGAAGTCTGGAATTCTGTGAAATTCCAGTAGTTACGGGCGGATTTCACGGTGTTGAATATGCCGGTCATTTTTGCACAATCTGTAGCTTGGGAGAGCTTGAGGATGAGTACAATTATTTGTTTGAATGCAGTTATTTTATTTTTTTTACCCCAAGAATGAGAATAAAGAATTGTATAAGAATAATATAATGATATGTAATATATAAAATGCAGTATGTGTAATGTTTAGGTGCCTTATAGTTCAGACTGACTTGGCCATGAAGACTGCTGCTATGTTACAGCACATTAACTTAAAAAAAAAAAAAAAACCACATGTCAATCACTGTTTGTCATTATAGTATTTAGTAAGCTACTTTATGCAAGAGCTTCTCCAAAATAAAATACTACTGCTCAGTATAAGATATCAGTATAAGTCAGTGTAAAGGAAGTAGGTTCCGAAACTGGAGGGAGCAAACTGAGGAGGATGATTGCCCTCAGTGCTGCCTTCTTCCAGCTGAGTGGTCCACCTACTGTGATGTCAAAGTGTGTGCTCGTCCTTTAAGTGCTTTTGGTTCAAGGGTCACTTAAAGTGACCCTTGAACTAAGTGGTGCAGTATAAGAGACCAAAGGAAGGTACGAGACCTTCGTTTTTCTGCTTCACACACACTCTGCAGCTGGCCCTCTTTTAGCCATCTGTCTCTGATGAAGACACGTTGAGAGTGAATGTGTAATTGTTAGAGACCGAGGAATGTACACATCATAGTGTGTTTTGGATAGAGGCAGTAAGAGGGTGTTTTGGAAATGACAGCCTACACATCTGTCTGACTTTGTTTCTCCATAGGGCCTGCTGTGATAAAATGCCGGAGGACTTTTAGCTTAATTAAACTGGATTAGGAACAAACCAGGGAACCGGCTGTCCCTTATTTCCTTACTCCTTTATTCTCGCTTAATCATACACCTACCTAGCATTTTGTGAGTTCTTTCTCACCTTATTACAGTATTGTAAAGCATTTCAAGCTGCTGGATGCTGATAGATCCTTACTCTCTAGACTTATTTCCAGCACCAATTTTGTCTCTATGATTTGAGACTTAAATGTTAATAATAAGAGACGTGTTTCCTGTCATCTCCAGCAAAACATAAACCCCCCAACCCTAACATCTTTACCTTTTGCCCATCATTGCAACAAACAGCCTTTTGAAGATCTGTCCCCGAAGTTAGCACTGGCCAGACTGCCCTCATTCCAAAGACCTAAAACTGAGATTGGTCCTCACAAGGATAGATGCACACATAGATACACAAACACACATATCAGTACCAGCCAGCAGCTAATCAGCTTAACTCTTGAAAAACTGGCTGGAAGCAGCTTAATCTGGAACAGATTTTAATTCTTGTTTGTGTGATCATATCAGCGGGTGAAAATGTAATATTTCTCTGTTTATACGATCGCTCGCTCCTTTCATAAGAATAATAAATCAGAGATGAATAATTTTACAGCAGGATTTGGCTTTTCCCCCCCACAAGGCTTGTGTTTGTCACCATCATCAGATTGTAAACTAACAGAGTGGGATTAATGACATAAGTTTCTAATCCCTCGTCCAACACGCACATGCATATGTTCATATACTGGTGACTTAATGAGATGGAGAATTCCCAAAGAAATTTCAGTAAGTACCTTCTATCCCATCAGACAGCCTGTCTCCTGTTGGCATGCAGTTTTTGGGGATTCTTCACTGCGTTGTCCTGTTGCGTTGGCGTCGGCAGTTGCTGTGAAACTGATTGCTAAAGCCCCAGACATGCAAGACTAAAGACTGGTCAGTGATGCGTATTCCCTCACAAGTTGCGTGAGGTTGCTGGCAGTTGCTAAGTGAAACTGGTTACAAAGAGGTATATGGTGCTGCACTGAAAACCTTGTTATTGCTTTGGTCTCTAGCAGATTGCCGTGGTTGCCTGTTTGCATGGACCATGCCAACTTCTCTGCAAACACTTACCAATGTTCATTGCACTTTATCAAGTTTTACTACCGTTTTGCTTGTAGTTGGCACGTGTTAACAGACAAGTCAGTGTCTTACATTCAAACTCCAGGAAACAGTGGCAATCTGCTATCAACCAAAACAATCACAAGTATTTTTTGGTGCAGCAACCTCCAGGAACCACTCACTAACTAGTCGGGGGATCTTTCCCTCATGACCAGTGGCTGCCTGATGATTACCAACAGCTTTCTAGGCCTGTGAGACCGGGGTCTTAGTTAGCAGTGTTGGTGGTGTATCTTTGAAACTGAAAACATGTGTTAATCCTCATAAAACATTTACGGGGCTGATATTCTTTTCAAAACAGTTTGCGTTATGCATCATTTACACTCATGTTTGCTTGATATATCTGTCCTCTATTGCCTCAGTGTTTCTGTCAACTATAAGCAATCATTTCACTTTATAGATAATGAGTCATATTTCCCTTAGGAATTGGTAGAAACCAAACACAGACAATGAATACCGGATAATATTAGACTCACCAGATGGAAACAAACACTGGTCCAAATTAATGATTATCGTCTTCCTTGATGGAAGTGTAGATGAGCGTGTCTGGGTCCACACCTCAGTCTACTCCATCAGGTTGGCGGATTCTTCTGGAATCTTGACATGAAGCAGCAGTTTCTTGGCTAAAAAAAAAAAAAGATTAGCCAATAAGTGACTTGATTTGAAACTACAAGTGCAGGCACATTTTAAACGTCCACCGCTCGCTCGTTTTCAGCATCCTTGAGGGATGGTTCAGAATGACAAATGGAAAAATGTGCTGAACTGTTTCCTTTTTATTTTGTGCCACTCTTTCAAAACCATGGGAAAAACCAATATGTTGACATGACTATGCATCAGTGTTCACTTAATGATGTGGGTTTCAGGCTCTGTGTTGGTCTCTGGTGATTGATTGGGGAAACAGGAGAGAGAGAGAGAGAGAGAGGAGGAAATGACAGACTGAAGACAAGTGAATCTCCTTAATCAGATATTTGTGTATGTATATGCAGAATAGGTTGGCTAGATATTATCCAGATATCCTGGCTACACTGGAAGCTGTGAAACAGTAACTGTTTCCCCGAGGGGGCAATCACAGTAACCTAAGGTTACCCAATTTGGTAAAAAAGTTAACAATTTGATCTTTCACATTTCTGAAGCTGACGATTGTTACATTCACACTTTATTTGTGCAAATTACAAAAATTAGTATATTAGTAAAGTTGTTATTTTATGAAAAGAGACACTGGGAATTTGGTTTTAGAAGAAACATTTTTTACAGCTATCATCCCAACACCACACTTATTCTAATTTCTCTAATTTCCTTTGGCTCTCGCCTATAATTTGCTCTAAGATGTTAATTTTTGCTTCCTTTTAGTTTAATTGTCATGTTTTTTTAAAAAAACAACACAACAATTCTGTTTAATCTCGTCCCCATTAAAACATAAACGCTAATGCTTTGCAAATCAGATCCCTTAGCATATCCTTTGTGTCTTGAGCGATATAGTTGAGTGGAACAGTGTGTCTGATGTCTTTACTGCCTTCACAAACTCAACAGAAAACTTGGCACAAATGGCTGCAATTATGTTGAATCTGTCTCTTTTGTACTGTTCCCTTCCCCCTTCGACTTTCATCAGGGCCCCTCTTTACTTGCGCAGACTGAGACGTATGCGCTCGCAGTCCTGAGCTGTACCACTTCACTATCTCCGTCTGACAAATATGGAACATGATATTGTCTAAAAATTGTGTTTCATCAATCGGAGTGCAACTGTTTTCTCCTGACAGCAGCAGTGACGTGGTCTCTGCTCTTGTGAATAAAATCCTGTGTGTCAGGGATGGAGGAGTAACATATGGTGGCAGACAGCAAGTGGGAGGATTTAGAACAGCTCAGTCAAAAACACTACATCGCAATTTTTTAATCAGGAGGAAAAGGTAGCCAGACTTCGGGACACACAATATTTTATTTCTTTCGGTTAATCTGATCCTTTTTATTTCATCAGTTTTTCTTGTCAAAGGAAAAAAGCCCTGAATGTACTAAGTGAATGGTAATTTCCTCGCTTGCCGGTCCACGCGATATGCCATCGGAGTTCATGGCAGAGTTCGTCACAAGCTTTGTTGGGTTGTTATCAGTTTGCCCAGTGAGCCGTGTGGTGTTTCTCTAAATGCACTCAGGAGAAGTAGGCCAGCCTCTGAGGCCGCTGCTCGTCGATGGAGTCGATATCTGTGCCAGGGCAGAACATCACCTCATCATTGACCACCCGGTGTTGGGCCATTAGGATCCACCAGCACGGTGAGAAATGGATTTGGCTGTAGCAATGTGGGCCATAAAATCATCATCACCACACTGCAGCAAGAGCCAGTTGTCAATACGGGCACTCATGTGTGCACAGATCATGAAAAAGACAAGTTCAAGTACACAAACACACATGGACAATGCAGTCTCAAGGTACATAAATTATCCAGGCTAAAGCTTTTTTTTTTTTTTTTTTTTTTTTTGTGGATAA
>JAVDPK010001041.1:650462-666614 GCA_034780415.1 Cichlasoma orientale | reverse complement strand
TGACTGTGGCTTAGGAAGTGGAGCGAATTGTCCACTGATTTTTAATAAGGTTAGTTGTTCCATGCCAGGCTTTTCCAGTCTGCATGTCAAAGTGTCCTCAGGCAAGATAATGAACCTCAAAACTGCAGCGATGTTTTGTAAGGCTGTGATTTAAAAAAATAAATAAATAAAAAATCTGTGTGTTCATTAAGACTGGAGAAGCGCCATGTGAATGCAATCCATATGCTTTTTTTTGTTTTGTTTTCTCTGAAGAGTGTTGCTCAAAATTAGTATTGTCAGCAAAAGGAAATTTGTTATTTTGCAACTCTGCCTTTTAGAAATCTGAGTGAAAATGAGATTTGGATTAGATTTTTGACAAAAACCTTTCTAACCTGCAGCAGTATTGTATTATTTTTCTTTGCTTAACTCAGGTGGGACACAAGTCCTGCTCAACTATCAGGTAAACAGGCTTCTTTCTAAGCCGTGATCATTGCAAAAGCACCTTAATTACATTAAAGAGATCTCAAGCAGTTGTGTCTAGGATTATTGCTGCTGCAATCCAGCTCCAAATCCTCATGTTAGCCTCATGTTTCACTGCTACTGCTCTGCAAAGGAACAGGACCAATTCTAATTGCCCCCTTTACCATTCTATTCTGTGATGAATGGATGGACTCTCACATGTCATCAGATCATATCTATCAGGTACTGAAAACACATCTAGGGAAGTATTTGTCATTGTTTTCTCATTCTTATATCTCTTTAATATTAGCATTTATAACAACAAAAGTAAAAATAATAAGCACATTATAAAGCACCTTTCAAAATCAGGTACAAAGTCATACCCAAACAGGGCATTTCATTGTGTTTATTGCAGCAACAGTCCTGAAATATTCACACAAAACTCATATTTGTAGATGTGTGGCGTTTCCTCCCTATCGGACACAAACAGGTGCTGCAGCTTCAAAGAGTGTGGTCAGTAATCCTGATTCAGTGCAGACATGGTGTTGAAGGACTTTATAATCCACTTGTACTAAAGGCTAGTTGGTATGGAACAGCGCATAATGTGGGGTGGACCCTCCACGTGAACACAGAATGGGAAGGCAGAAGGTGTGGGGGCTGGACTGGAATTGGGACACAGTCTGTGAACACAATAGGGGATCATTTTGTGTACTCCAAAGACCATCTTTGGTAGATGGTATGGTGGGGGCCCCTTGCAGCTTGGGTGTGTGTTTTGGTAGTTACTGTATACCCGTCTTTGAGGTTCTGGAGGAGCTGATAAGAGCAGCTGATTTAAAGAGAGAAACCAAAGACATCAAACCCCACCCATCTCCCCCACCTCTCTGCTTTTGTTTTTGCCTAGCTCAGTTTTTTCTTGCACTTAGGGATGACACGATACCAGAAGTTTAGCAGTCAGTACCAGTACCAGTAGGATTATTTGGTCTCAAAAAAATTAATTTCTTTAAATAAAAGCAACAAAAGTACAGAACAGAAAATGAAACTGAAATGTTAGGATGGATGGATGGATGTTAGGATGTCTGCCTACTAATGTTTCTACAAGGTTTACTGTTGGTTACTAGTAATTAACATTTTTTTAAAATAAACAAGTATGGCTTGGGTGAAAAGATTACCAGGAGAAAGCCTGTTCTCTCTGAACAGAACAAGCTTCTGTTTGTCCACAGTGCACAGCGCTACATCTGGAGAAAACCAAGCAAAGCATATCTGCACAAAAAACCTCATACTAACTGTCGAGGATGGCGGTGACGGGGTTATGATTTGGGCTTGTTTTATAACCACAGGACCTGGTAACCTTGTAGAGATTGTGTCAACCATGAACTCCTCTGTATACCAAAGTATTCTAGAGTCCTGTGAAAATGTTTTCTTTTTCACAGGACTGTAGATGCTGGTCCTTTAGATGCTTTGCTGAATTGGGAGGATTTCCTCCTTTGGCCTGAAAAGCATGGCGGCATTGATTGCATATTTCCTTTTTCTGAATCAGTTATCATCCTTTGTTCATCTGCCTCCAATGCAAAGTCGTTCCATTCCTGATGCTCGCTGTCTTCAGTGAGTCAGGGCCGTGCTATTGTGGCAGCTGTATTAGTCACCATCTCCCATGTGTATTTTCTGCTGTGCCATACGGGCATCCTCCTTCTCCATCAGCATATAGGGATAAGCTAGAACATTTGTACATATATGTTGGCCCCCATCAGTTCTGCAGCCTTGGTAAATATGCTGCCTATGGTATCATAGGTAGCATTTTGGGATCAAAATTATCCTTACTTTTAAATTTCCTTCATCGTTTTGCTTGAAGGGTTTTCATCTTGCTAACTAATGTTCTCTGGGATTTTGTATTCTTTATCTCATGGTCTATGGGTCAGATGAGGTCAGCCAGACAGGTGAAATTTGGTTACCATTAGAGATCTTGCCTTGCTGTTTATAAGATGCTATCTGAGTTGGCTGTAACACTGCTGTGAATCTGTAATATTTTCTTATAAAGTTCCTCAATTTGCCGAGTATATTGCTTCTTTAACATACACGTGATTATTCTGTCTAGACATTTTAAATGTAAGCTCTTATCAATGCGATTATATTTTACAAATATAATCACATCATTTGCATTGCTTTCTGTCCAAGTTATACTTTTTATTTACAGTAGTGCACACAATATTAGACCTCAATCTGTCTGCTGACTAGAACCTGTTACAGTTCACGGAGAAGGAATGAAATAATCCAACATTAAGGCAGTGTTTGGCAGCCAGGCATATCCGTGGCTGATTTTAATCTACATTTCAAGTACAAAAAATGTTTTGGATTCAGTTCATTTGCAGTGGCTGATTTGCTACAAAGTGAAGCCAAGTGGCTCTAATTTCCTATTATAGGAAGCTTTGTACAGGTTTCTTATTAAAAAGAACAATATCAAGGGCTCTTTGTGCCAATTATTCCCAATGTTGACAGTACACTCTAATATTCTCTTAAATAGAAATCAAACTGTCATGCATACCCATGCATTCGTTTTCCAGAACATCACAGGGATTTGCAAGCAACAGGATGCCCATTTTTCTCCCTCCAGTGATCTAATGTTGGAATAAGCATTTCAGGAGATGTCATGAAATAAATTGAAATGTCTATAAGAGACATTCAGGCCTCCCACAGGGCATGAAAAGCAGCTTTGAACCGAGTCTGTTTTTTATTTATAGAGGCCATTTCTTTTTATTGAAGATTCTGGAGTGGGGACCAAATATAGATTCAGATATTTACCTTACAACTACACTTTTTACATGTTTTATGTGAGAAAACGCCAAGACTGTAAATTTGTGTCTAAATGTTTTGTAATTAGAAGTTAAATTTCTGTTTTTCTCCCATTATTCCAAATTTTTGTGAGAGCAAGACCTGACCTACTCTGTGTCAGGATAAATGTGGGAAATGCCCAAACGCCTTCCAGCAGTCAGAGGTGGTTCATTTAACCATGACCAAGATTATTATTTAATCCAAATTAAGCATTTTTAGTTACCTTAATCTATCCAAAGCTTAATGATTACATTAATAACCTGGCAGTAGTCCACTGCTGGTAGGTTTTCTGGGGTAAATTACTATGGGATTTTAGCCAATTTATGCAGCTAATTTAGTGGTCTACCTCCTTGAGAATTCAAATAATTAACCTTCAACATGTGGGCTAATAGGAACTGGATGTTTGGGGTGGGTCTCATATGGTCTTACACTGATTTCTATCTTGCACAAAACAGCAACTAGTTGGATGCGGCTGCTGTCTGATTGATGTTGAAAAGCAACATCTGTTAAAAAGGAAAAAAATATGAACACAAAATGTGCATCCAGGTGGGCAACTTGATCTTTTCATAGCAAAACATTAAAGCTCTCCCATCAGTGTCTTCTATGAATGATTTAGTTCTCATTGTTTGGGATGGAGTGTATCGGGTTATTTCTACCACAGTGGTATGTTGCACAAAGTTTAAAATACTTTTGTTAATGTCACGGTACCTGTGTGGAATTACCGTGATTTATATTTAGCAGGTTACCTTGGAGAGTAATTGTTACCAAGGTAGCTGTTTGTATTTTAATTGCCTGCGTTTGTCCTGTGGTGAGTCACACGGGATGACGCGTCCTGTTGAGTCACATCTCTCTAGTCGGTCTCTAACCTTGTTTGAAAAGGTCTCCACTAACAATTGAAGAGTTCTGATGACAAAAATAAATTATTATTTTTTTTCCTTTTTCTGTCTGGGAGCTCTGCTGAGCTGCAGCACAGACTTTTTCTTTAAGTTGTTTCAAAACACAAAGTGTCCTCTGAAGATTTCGATCTAAACAGTCATTCCAAATAGATTAAAAATATGCATTTTAAATTTTGAGCTGGGGATTACTTTAAGATATTCACCATCTACAGTGCATATGCATGTGTTACAGTGCCTATGAAGATCCCTGTTATGAAGTATATTCTTTATATACCCACCTACATCACTCTCCCCTCAAGATAATGGATAAAGTCTGGCATTTAAATAGCACTTTTCTTGTCTTACTGACCAGAGACAAAGTACCCGGGAGAAACCCACGCAGACACAGAGAGAATGTGCAGACTCCACACAGAAAGTCCTGACTAGTACTTTCAAACACACAGGATATATCAGTGCTGCAGGTCCTCCACTGTACCAGTGGCACTCCTTCAGGCCTCTACAGAGGCAAAAGTGAAGATGCCAAAGGTCCCGAAGTCCCGACCACTCCAGGCCTCCCCCAAATATTGGGACCTGAACAGATAAAGGTGCCATGTAGCCTGCACTTTCAAACATTTGTGGAGAGCTCACTGAATCCAACTGTAATAGGATGCCACCTTTGCAACACTATCCTTCCTGGATATGCCATGATCAGCTGTTATAGCTACATTTACAGTAGGAACCACAGCAACTTAGCCATGAAGTGCCAGACCACATAAAGTTATAGAGTGGAGTTGACATGTGCGTAAAAGTTTCCGACTCTCCATTGAATCAACTGCAAAGTTCATGGCATTGGTTTCCATGGCCAAGCAGCTCCTGTAGGTGTAATTTGTAGGTGATCCGGTCCATTTGTCCATATAGTAGTTTCTTTTTTTTTTTTTTTTAAAGCAGTGGATTAGGGCAACCTGTGTACAGTACATATAAATTTGATCATAAATGCAGAAGAATCAAAACTGGAGAAAAATGAAGAAAAATGAAAGAAAATCACTGGGAAGCCAAAACGAAATTAACTCTGCGCTGTGTTAGAACCTATTTCAGTCCGTCCTCTGTTTGGCCTGTTTGCCTCTTGTCTCAGTAACTCATGACAGTGTGACTGTTAGTTAACCTGTACAGTGCCAGGACTTTGAAAAAGGTAAATGGAATTCAGAATTCGTCTCTGTAACAAAGTAACAGTTCAGCTGGTGACATGTTCTAAAGAAGGAGACACAGCGCTCAAAGAAGCCTGAACGGAAGTCTGTGGGAGACCGCTGAAACACCAAAGACACCCCTGCACTCAAAGCCGTAACAGCAAACCTATTAGCCAATCATGTTGCGCTGACACATGTGGCACATAGGAGTTAAAAAAAAAAAGCTTTTTAAAACTTATTGTGAAGCAAGCTCAGCAAAACCTTTAATGGGTTTCACTTGCATATCTCTGCATTTCGTTTTTATGTCTCAGTGACCAATGAAATTAAAGTTATGGCTCTCTCCCCATTCATTTAAAATATCTGCCAAGATGTGAGACTTTCTTCTGCCGCCACTGTTTAATGGTTTGTAGTACGGCAGTTTAATGATCAGATTTAAATTTAATTACACTGTCATAGAATTTGAATGTAATTAGTTAAATTAAGCTGAGCAGGTGGCAACCGGCCTAAAGATATTTCACCCAGTTTTGGTTGGAAGGATGTTGAGCGTTTAACTAATGCAGAATATGTGAAACTGTTAAAAAGCTTTAAACGGGCCTTCTTTATTTCTGACTGATGACATCTTTAGCATGATGAAATCATCTGGCATAGCAGAAACCATAATCCCTGACACAGCTCTCTTAGCACAGCTCTCAGTGTTCTCCGCTTCATCACTTGTTCGCAGGTTCAGAAGGAAATGAATTATTCCTTCTGAAGTGTCCTACTTACGAGCCACAATCAGACTTATGATCAGACAGAGATAATTTGAACAATTCGGTGTTATCATTAACTTGTTAAATCGCAGTAAATCCTACAGGAAAGCAGTTTTTTCTTTGTGTTAGTAAAATGGATCAAACTATCTTTATTATGTAAAATTTAAAATGTATTTCACATCAGAGTTTTAAGGTTGTGTTTTTTTTTTTTTTAATCCTCTTTTTTGTCTCTCCGCATTTGTCTAGCGCACACACACACACACATGCACGCACACACACTCGCTGTGGGAGGAAAATGGCTGTTGGCAAAGCAATCTGAACAATAATGTGCTTCAACAGTCCTTTTAATTATGTTTTGGTTAATTAGGTTTCCTCACTCCATTGCATCCTTTGATCTAATGAAGCACTTACAAGTTGTTGGCAAGTAACAATTTATGTACCAAGAATATTTGTACACGTGTTATTGCGTGTTTATGTGCGTTTGCCCGGATTTTGAATGTGAATGACAGACTGTCCTTCAAACGCAAAGGAAACGCAGAGGAAACGAGGCCGCTGCACCTGTGAGCGTTCATGGGAAAATCTGCCTTGTAAGTGAATTTGTTTACAAGAGAACTCCACAGGGTACCTTTAATAACAGCAGAAGAGGGCTATAATGAATATAACTTGAATGTTAATGCGGTTTTGCTTTAGGTATTAAAACCTCTAATGGAAGTATTGATCCTTGATGTCTTTTAGCTGATTAATGAGGGGAATCAGGAAAAAAATAAAAAATTAAAGCCACATCTGATATTAAATGCACATTTTTAGCAATCACAATTAAGATAATAATCTCATTTGATGCCATTATTATACAGTACCAGTCAAAAGTTTGGACACATCAGATATTGGTCTAAGGTTAGATTGTCGGTTTTACTCCAGCATGGTGGCTCAGTGGTTAGTGCCGATATCTCACAGGAAGAGCGTCCGTGTCCAAGCCCTGTCAGGGCTCTTCCACCATCTCCTAGGCTTGCATGAGATTTCTCGAGTTTCTCCCGCAATTAAAAAACATGCTAGATTAAAGTTTGCAAGGACATGCTTGCAAAATCTCAAGGGCTGCGCTGCCTGACTAAATAAATGTTAATAATGAATAAATCTTGTCTGTTAGGAGGCGCTCTGACAGTGAGAGCAGTTAAAAGAGAAACTTGGATGATTATAAATGACAGCAATAAGCAGTAAGGACTCTCACACTGAGCTGAAATGAGACTAGTTCAAATAAATTAAGCAAATGATTATTCATTACAATACCAATTCAGTAAGTTTACATTTGTGAGATGAAAAAGAAATGTTTAAGTTGAGACTGATGTTGCCACAGACAAAAATAAATAAAGAAATAAAAGCAATCCCCAGTCTCATTCTAGAGTAGAGACAGCTTCTTAATTTAACACTGGTACTGGTTTGGTACTCAGTATCAGATCTAGATTAAGTTGTATTGGTGGATTGGTCAGTAACTTTCTGTTTTAACCAAGGCCAAACATTTATGGGAGTTGCAAACTGTGGCACCCTGGCAGTCAGGAAAAATGGAAAATAAGCAAACGCACCTTCCAGAAAGTTGCCGGCTGTACTTGTGATTGTACTTGTGTATTGTTATAATATTAAGATGGTGTTTTAGAGACTATAAATATGAGACGCACAGTAGCAGGGATTGAGAATCCAACAGGGACCGTGTTAACAGATGAATAAACGTTACTGGCTGATAGCTGCAGAGTCAGTAACAGGAGCTGAGGAGCTGAGTTGAGCAGAGCTGCGGAATTGGCAGAGCCAGCGCGAGTGAGTCCAAGCAGGGAAACTGAGCAAGTCCAGAGTGGATTCTAGACAAGCAGGAAATGAGTATGGTGGAAGGAGTCAAGTCCTGGGGAACTGCAAGCAGAAGGAGTGCAGAATTCACAATAAATACTTCTAGATACTAGAAGAGTAGCTCAAACATGACTAACTGTGTAACTGTGGTCTACGATCTGGCAGGCAAGTATTTACAATAGAGAAGATTGGAGATGGATAGCAGCTGACTGCCCCACTCTGTGCACCTGATCCCACTCTTGTGATTAAAAGACAACAGAGGCACACATAGAAGAAGTAAGGAAGGGGGGGGGGGGGAGCTCCAAGCTGGGAGGGAGAGGAGGCAGAGGGCATGACATATGGTTCTTTGTGTTTGCATGTGTTGCTGCAGTAGAGGTGGAATAAAATTTTTTTTTTAAAAAAACACCCCATAATATTCAAATTTATTAACTCACATAATTACTTTGTATACTTGTTTGTGAAGCCAAAACTGTAAATCAGATCACAACAGTGCAGAACTGTGACATGTGTTCAGGCGACAGGACGTTTTATTGTGGTCTCCCGAATCCATGTTTTGCTCCCGGCTGGTTGAGCAGCATCAAGCCCAGATGGGGTAGTCCCTTTCGGTCTCTCTTTGGGCCCATTACTGTCAGACTCTGGTTTTCAGCTGGTGCCAGCATCCATCTGTTTCTACATCCCCTGTCCTCCCACGTCTTTTTAGACCTGCCACTGCCATGAGCGCGCGTGTGTGTGTGTGTGTGTGTGTGTGTGTGTATGAGCAGGAGGAAGAGAAAAGGAGCTCACAGCGACGGTGACAGCTGACAGCGAAATGAAAGACTCATTGCATGTGTGTGTGTGCGCACACACACGTGTGCACCTGCCTGGCATCACTTTCACTGCTAAGGCTAACTGAGAGATGATGTTAAGCAGCAGGAGGCATCTTGGATCTGGCTCCTAACTGGCATGTTTTTATTGACATTTTTAACCTGAAGAATTCACTTTAATGGGACTTTTCTGTTGTACAAATACATTATCATTTATAGCTTCTGCCTTATTATACTACACTCCAGTGCTCCAATAGATAAGACCTGACTTGTGAGACTAGACTTTATTGTTTCAGGGCTGCTGGAGAGGTGACATGAAAATAAAGGGGGGGAAAAGGATGCACAACATGCAACAAAGGTCTCTGGCCAGATTTAACCCTGGAACGAATCAAGTTGAGTCACTTTTATTTGTATAGCACATTTAAAGCAGCAGAATTCGAACCCAAAGTGCTTTCCGGTTCAGCACTTGAAGTCCACTTTGAGGCCACTAGAATTTACATATCATGAACATTACTGTCCACAGCAGCTAATCTACCTGTTGGGATTATGTCTGTGGACAATGCGGCAAATTAGGTCCCTTGTCCAAAGATATACTTGTTAGGTTAAGTGATGATTTTGAATTAGCCATAGGATAAACATGAGGGTTTTAGTGGTTGTCTGCCTTTGTGCGTCGGCCCTGTCGAGCCTGTACTCTGCCTCTTGCCCAATAACAGCTGAGATGGGCTCCAGCCCCACTGCAACCCTAAGCTGAATGGGCAGTTAAGAAAATAGATGGATGGACAGATAATACAATGTGTTTAGGGAGGAGACCTTGTGAATGATGTGCTGGTACACAGGGTGGAAAGAAGATTTAATGTATGCTTGGAAATAAAATAGTGTGCGGGTGATCGACTGCTGCTGATGTGACGGTGCAGACGGATGTTTGCGGGCGTATAGGAAACGTCATCTTGATTGCGCACGCAGGAGCGAGAGAACGAGGAAACAAGATGTAGGGAAGTGGATAAAGGTGGAGACGGTGTTTAGATTGGCTTGTGTGGAAATGCTGTAGCTGCTGGAGTTAATTTTCTGCATAGCTGAGCACTGAAAGCGTGAAAAACAGCTGTGTATTGCGGGGAGATGGCCTTTCTTAAGACAGAGCAGCACTGCAGGATGCTGGAAGGGTGGCTTGACAGGATGTGTATGTCTTCAGGCGGTTACTGCAGTGCTGCTTCCACAGAGGTCTTTGAATTCACAGGATGGTGTCACAGAGTGTGCAAAGATACACATGAAACCGGGTCAGAGAAGGACTTTGACATTATATTTATATAGCCGTGAAATTTCAGTGACCGTGTGGAGCTAGCAAACACCCGCGTGCATCTTGCATCATGATTCAGTCTGATGCTAGAGGTTACTTTGCAATTAGAGATGAGATTGAATTGTGCATGTTTGTAAAATAAAGCGAGCTAAACAAAGTTTATTAGGGAGGTCATACGTGTATTTAAATTCAAATGCGAATGAAAGCAACTGCTGCAATCCCATTGTGACAGAAATGCTGCCGTCCTGCTCCCTCCTGATCATGCATAATGTTAAATATATGATATGCAAAGCCAGCAGGGTGCTGCCACAGAGCAGCACCAATTTTGTAAACAAAGAGAAAATATTGTGTCAAGTGTATTTTCACCTGCTAGCTTGCAGTTAGATGAAGGGTCCTGCTGTTGTTATTGCTGACTCACTGTCACACAGTCATGGGGACACTTGAGGAGTATGTTATTAGTGACCCGGTGCTTTGCCTATAAAGTCCTGCCACTGGTGCAAGATTTTTGAGTAGTTTTTTAAAAAAAAAAAAAGAATTGTGCCAAAGCAAACAGGTGTTACAAATTGGTGTATGAAAAGGGAACCGTGCCTTTTTCCATGGTGGAGAATCATTATTTCTTGTGAGTTTAGCTTCAGCTGATAAAGCTCTGAATATGGATAAGACCGGAAATGAGACAGAATAATAATAATGAACCATCTCAGCTTTAAGAGCCTGTGTCAGTGGCAGGGAGCATCAGTCTTTCTGCATTATGTGATTAGCTGAAAGATAGAAGACGAACAGCCTAGATGGAACAGTTGAGATAAGTATTTGAAATCAGTGAAGGCTTAAACAGCTCTTAATGGCCGGGCAGAGAAGCTAATTACTTCACGGTGACAAACGAGACAAAATCTCAAGTACTCTAATATATTGTCGGTCTATATTGTTTTCGGCAAAGATATTTTCAACAATGACAGAGTGAGAATAATTTCCCGTTTTATTACATCAGTGCCTTATTATTCGTGTGGCGTTGAATCCATAACTAAAAAAAGCAACTAAAAAGTTTCTTTGGATCCTGATCACAAAGGTAGCAGCAGCAATATGGACCTTAGTAGTGAATTTGTAAAGGCTTTGTCGATCTACGTTCCAAACCTCACCCGTGGTCATGAGCTGTGGTTCTTGAAAGGGTGATGTCACGGGTACAGGCTACAGTGAGTTTTCTATGTAATGTGATTGGGCTCATCTTTAGAGATTGAGGTTGACAAGCTCAGAGTAGAAACCGCCCTTGGGTGTCGCCTACCCTTGCAGGTTTTTGGGGAACAGCAAACTGGGAGAAGACCCTGGGAAAACTCGGAACCCACCAGTAGAATTATAGATTTCCTTTAGCCTGGGAGTGCCTCGACAATCCCCCAGGAGAAAAGGATGTCTGAAAAGACCTGCTTTCCCTACTGGAGGGTGATAAATGGCTGGATAACCCAACAGAACATCTGCATGGGCAATATCATCTCAAGAAAAGAGCCAACAGCTTCAGTCTTTCCAGTATTTTTGTTGAATTGCCAAAGACATCTAACGATAAACAAGTTCAGGTTTCACTGTTATAAAGCCTTAAAATCTGCTTTAGAGAGAAGGTTGTGGTTGGAAGCTTACCAAAGGAATTGGAGTTTGCTCTTTATTCTCCTGGGGTTCCTTTTTTCAGCTGAGGAAACCACAGTGAAACCATAATGATGATGATGATGATCTTTAAAACTTTACAAAACAGTAATTAAATTCTAACCACTCCCCCACCACCCCCACTTTTTTTTTTGTTTTTTTGTTTTTAGTATTGGTAGTCAAGATTTTTGTGCCTAAAGGTAACTAAACATTAACCATAACATTGTGTCATTATAAAACAGATTTGGTCATTAGTCTTAGGAGGCACAGATTTAATGTCTTCCTTTCAAGGTTTTTCAGGCACGTCTAGTTAAGAAGGGACTCCGGGGGTAGACCCCAGAGCTCACCGGGGGGATTACTTATCTCATCTACTGGTGAGAGAAATGTCTGGAAAACCTGCTTACCCAGCTGCCATAGATTCCCCACCTTGGATAAATGAGGGAAGATGGATGGATTGCAATGCCTTATTAGAACTGAGATCTCTGATCCAGGCACACTCATATGTCCAGAAATTCAAATGTTGTTGAGCTGGTGTTCAGCCCACCGATGGCTCATTTCTGCAGTAGAAAGAGTCGTCCAATTTACAGAGATTTACAGGTAGGCTTAAGAACGTGGACATCATCCTCCTTCAAAACTGGTTAACTTCATGCCAATATTAACAAAATAAACCTGATTTGCTGGTGCAGCTGTCTATTATGTTGTAAACAAACTGATAAAGTTATAGAAGTATATGCATATAAAGTCATTTTTTAATCCACTAGTATGTGTATGCTCTTTAAGTGCTAAAATATAATTATTTGGTTTTGAATTATCCATGAATTTTCAATTTTACTGTTTTACAAAAAATTTGGAAAAATTAAAGTTATTTATTTGCATTCCTAAACAGAAAAAAAATTAGTTTTAGTGGTTGAACGTTATGCTTGATTAATTTCGGTCTTCTCAGAGATGTCCAGGTATAAAAGCGTGAATTCATTTGCTGAATGAATAAAAATATTATATTTATATTATAATATTATAATATTATTTTAAACAAGTTTTTGACAGATTTCTAAAATATTTGTGTTTTCTTGTTTTTATGAGAAGTGATAAATTTGTTAAGCACTCTATCTCAACTCTGAGGAGAGCAATTGACATGACAACCAGCACAACTGAAGGATTCTGTTGACTGACTCATGATGATGTAGTAAATATATTAAACGGTTACCTATGCAACCAGGTGTCCACTGGCGACCAACTGGCTACAAGGTTACATGGCTTTTTATGTGGATGAGACTTTACAGTTATGGAAATCCTCCAGGAAGAAGGAGACAAAGATGTATTTTTTTGTATTGGATAGAACAAAGACGACCACATCATGGTGTTGCCTGTTCTGGACGCTTAATGGGTTGAATACATACTCAATCTGCACATTTACCATATGTGCTACATCCATCCGAATAAAAGATAACACATCTTAAAATAATTAGGCATGTTTTGCATGGTGGTACCTGCCTATAATTAGAGGACAAAGTCTCTTCTCAGGCCTTGGGACCTCTGCAAATGCAGAGATGTTACATTGCTGCAGCAGATTCCAGTCTGGGAGCACTGAGACCTTCTGAAGAGAGAGAGAGAGAGATACTCTTTATAAGAAAGAATCTTGCAGTTATCACTTTGTTTCTTAGAAAAAGATAAAGGAATGCTAGCATGGTGTTAACAAGCTAAAGGTATGAACCATTTCAGTTCAGGTTTAGTCTCTTTTACTCAGATGCAGCATCTTGAGAAATGCAGGTAAACACAGAAGGAAAACCTGTGCAAACTGCTAAACCCAAATAAGCGGTTGTCTGCAGCATTATTCATGACCACCTGTCCCACTCACCTGTATATTTAATTGGCTTCCCCCTTAAGTGTCCTCCATGGACCTATGTGGCATTGACTACTACTTGGTCCTGAGTAGGGCTTATTTATTGGTGCTGACTGCAGTATTCTGACTGCTTTCCCAGCCTACAACTGGCCTCATAAAAAGCTTCAGTATGTTCATAAACTCATATTGAATAAAAGCTCTAAATGGCTTTTAACTTGCCAGGCACGTGGGGAACAGGGAGCTCATAAAGGAGGTGTATTTTAAGGTGTTCGTAGAACAGGCTCTTATTATGATGTTTTTCATTCATATTTCAGAAAGGTTTCCCTATTGAGATTCTTCAGCAGAATGGAGATGAAATGGGCTTTGATGGCATTTTTGGCAGTCGACGATCCGATTTGTTTATTACCTGAAAGCTTGTGTAATTTTTGGCTGCACCTGCTTTTCTTCCTCTTGAGTTCTGAGATGAGCTGAGAGCCTGACCATGATTGTTCTTGATCTAAATCTTTACAGTGGGTGGTAAGAAGGAAGACCCGTAGGATAGAATGCAGACAGACAAAGATAAAACAATTGGACTTGAAACTGTGGGTTTAGCTGAAGTTAGTGGTTTCCTGTCGGTTGGTATTGATTGATTTTGTGGCATGGCCGATTACGCCTTCAGTATGCTGCAGTAAATGTGTGTGGTCGGATGGTGCTCACCGCAGAAGTATGATGATTTAAGGCATTAAATTACAGCCCCATTGAAAGAAAACAAATGTGTAATCTTTTTCTATGATTGACTGATGTTATTGGAAACTTGGAAATTGTGCTGCTCTACAGCGATTCTCCAGACTTAGGTCTGTAAATGATGCATGGCTAATGCAGGGTAACGGAACATGCGCAGGATTTCAGAGTACCCAAAGAATCTGTTTCTCCTTTGCCGCATGCACTCATTTGCATCCTCTCCCATTTTCCTGTCTCCTTGCTCCCCTCTGCTTTTGTAAACCCAAATCAAATAAACAGTAAAGCAGAGCAGTAAATCAAATGCTGTTGAAGCTACAGACGTTCAATGTGCCCTTGTATTATAGCATACTTCAGTTGCTGTTCTCTTGTCCTATTTTAACATATCTCAAAGGAGTAGCTTATCCATGCATCCATCTCTGTGGTAAACCACATGAAACTCCTATATGGAGGACTAAAGCTATCAAAATTTTAAATTAAAAAAAAAAGACTGACTAGATTAATACATGCATTAACAAATAATATTGTAGGAATTAATTAATTTATAAAATGTGAAATAATCTTATATTTCTGTATTATTTCTTTAGCTTTTCTGTTTACTGATTAATAAATTTTTGATTTTAACAGTTTTAATCTTCTGTACTTGTTTGAACTCAACCCGAATTAGATACATTTTCTGCCATTCATGGTTCTCAGAGGATGAATCCTATTAACTTTGGAAATTCCCCTCCACTATGAAGTTCATATTTCTTGTCTGGAGCGAAATATCTCAACAACTATTCTTCTATGAAATTTGGTGCAGATCTTTAATAATAAAATTTAGTGAGCTATCTCTGTAGATCCTCTGAGCCATCTTCAGGTTACAGCTTTTACTGTGTCCAGCATTTGCAGACTTTTACCTTGCTATGACACAGTGGCATGATAAAACGCTTAATACTTTGATGGTAAATACTGTGTTCCATTTCAGCATTTCCTGTTTCCAATTAAAGCTTGATTGGGTGATTGACGAGCACTTGTGTTGGCTTCTGGGTTGGGCCTAGTTCTCTCTCTGTTCAATGTGCCACACCAGCATTTTTTAGGTGCTTGTTATATACTTCTTATTTATGTATTCATCTACTCAAATAAACATGCAATAAACTTTGACCATGTTTTGGTGTCCATAAATATGTTGAGACAGCTGGAACATAATAAATTCGGCCTGAATCCCAGATGAGTCCCTGTTATTATGTTAATAAAGCATTTTGTTAGCATTGTCATCAAGCATGTTAATATGCAGTTGTATGTACTTATCATTCATTGTTAAGCATTAATGCAATCTGTGATACTGCTGTAGTTATCAAACAAGGTGCTCAGTGCATTTTGTAGCTAAACATGCTTAAAATAACACACATTATATTACTCGTTATCCTGGAGTCTTGGGGTTATTTCATTGTTCACTCGTTTGCATTGTTTGGACTGGGGGATTGTTGCAGTATGAATGTGCTTGTGTGCGTGCTTGTGTGTGCCTGCTTGCATGAGAGAACAGAGGTGAGACAGACCTTTTATGTTTGTGTGCCTGGATAGTACCTGAAGAGTGTGAGTGTGAGTGTGTGTGTGTGTGTGTCTGCCATTCTCCCCAGTGATGTTAGACCCCAGGGACCTCCTTGGGGCTCTGCTTGTTATTTCACAGGCATGTTGAAGAGAGGGCTAAACCAGTTGCTCTGCCTTTGCTCTGAAGGACAAAGATAACAACAGTATCTGGTGTCTAACCAGATACTTACTCTGGATGGCATTACCTTAGCCTCCAGTAACACTGTGAGAAATCTTGGAGTCATTTTTGGCCAGGATATGTCCTTCAACGCACATATTAAGCAAATATGCAGTCCTGCTTTTTTGCATTTGCACAATATCTCTAAAATTAGAAACATCCTGTCTCAGAGTGATGCTTAAAAGCTAATTCATGCATTTATTACTTCTAGGCTGGACTA